>CM038722.1:40552609-40605109 GCA_021613375.1 Megaleporinus macrocephalus | reverse complement strand
CTTGTTTATGTCATGAGCTGGACGTCAGGTCACTGATCAGTCCTGTGACTCTGATCCTGTTATCACACCATGTTCTTCAGTGTCCACTCAGTGTTTGTGTTGTGTCATGTACCTAAAACCTGTCAGAACTCCTCCAGCCTGATCTGTATTCCTCTGTTTATCTGAGTAAGAGTAAACCGACTGTACAGAGGTACACGTTTCCTGCAGTGGTTACTAATAAAGTGTGTTGTAATTGATCTCTAAGTCACAGCAACCCAGATAGTAAGCATATATACTTTTTTAAATTTCTGCACCATTCAGAGTGATTCAGAGTGAGTTTGGTGTGGAATGGTTCTGGTGGTGTTTACAGTGGTGGTGATGGGAACCAGATGTCACCATGTGTACAACACAGATATGGACGCTTTATTTACTATCAAACCTACTATGAACCTACACGAGGCTCCTGGGTGTTCGTACATGCTGCTGCTGGTAAAATAGTGGAAATCTGAAATCTTAACTATTTAATAATCCAGAGATTGAGGGAAATGTGAATGTATGGTATGTGAACAGACAGGTTGTTTGAGCTCTGGTGGGGGTGGCCGTGGGGGTGGGAGGGTCTCATAACAGTGTATCCCCTTGTTTCTGTGGATCAGTGTTAATTATTCACAGTAATCATTAACTGTTTAACATCAAAACTGAGGTCTAATTCAGCTTTCTCTCGCCTCATCTCTAGGCAGGAACATCGGTAGTCCAAATGTAACAGGAATGACTTCATGACGGCACTAACTTCATGGTGAGTCGCACACACTTACATCATGCATACACATGTGCAGTTATATCTAAACACTAACTGGCTAGACTGGATTAGTTAACTATAATTTAATAACTGACACAAATATAAACACTCACTCCATCCCAATTCTCCCTTCATAACCGATTTTCCACCGTCTCCGTGTAACTGTGGTTAAAATGTTAAGAATCATTCCAAGTGGTTTGATGGTAGAGACTCAGACTTCTTTATGTTGGTGACGATAGTAACCAGGGGTCACTATGCCTACAACACACATCTATCCATTTTATTCACAATTAAACCCCACAGCGATCCTACACGTCTTCTGAAACACATATGGAATTGATGACGATGAAAACCTGAAAGTAATTTGTTTGTTTTGTGGACTAGTTTGCCTCAAAACTACAAAATCAATTTGGAATGGGTTTTAAGGATTGCTGCAGTCCTGCACGAGGCCCCTCTGCCACAGGACCCTGTAGTTCCTTGTTCAGACGCTAGATGAAAATACAGACCCTTTAAATATGGAACTAGAACCGAGTGTGCAGATTGTAAACTTGTGATCAGTACCACACTGAGAGACCATCACTCACCCACTACAGTATCACCACTAACCTGCTACCACACTGAGACCACCACTTACCCAGTACAGTATCACCACTAACCTGATACCACACTGAGAGACCATCACTCACCCAGTACAGTATCACCACTAACCTGATACCACACTGAGACCACCACTTACCCAGTACAGTATCACCACTAACACCATTAACCTGATACCACACTGAGAGACCATCACTTACCCAGTACAGTATCAGACCACTAACACCACTAACCTGATACCACACTGAGAGACCATCACTTACCCAGTACAGTATCACCACTAACACCACTAACCTGATACCACACTGAGACCATCACTCACCCAGTACAGTATCAGACCACTAACACCACTAACCTGATACCACACTGAGAGACCACCACTTACCCAGTACAGTATCACCACTAACCTGATACCACACTGAGACCACCACTTACCCAGTACAGTATCACCACTAACCTGATACCACACTGAGACCATCACTTACCCAGTACAGTATCACCACTAACCTGATACCACACTGAGACCATCACTCACTCAGTACAGTATCACCACTAACACCATTAACCTGATACCACACTGAGAGACCATCACTTACCCAGTACAGTATCACCACTAACACCACTAACCTGATACCACACTGAGACCATCACTTACCCAGTACAGTATCACCACTAACACCACTAACCTGATACCACACTGAGAGACCATCACTTACCCAGTACAGTATCACCACTAAACACCACTAACCTGATACCACACTGAGACCATCACTCACCCAGTACAGTATCACCACTAACACCACTAACCTGATACCACACTGAGAGACCATCACTCACCCAGTACAGTATCACCACTAACACCACTAACCTGATACCACACTGAGACCATCACTCACCCAGTACAGTATCACCACTAACACCACTAACCTGATACCACACTGAGAGACCATCACTCACCCAGTACAGTATAACCACTAACACCACTAACCTGATACCACACTGAGACCACCACTCACCCAGTACAGTATCACCACTAACCTGATACCACACTGAGACCATCACTTACCCAGTACAGTATCACCACTAACACCACTAACCTGATACCACACTGAGACCATCACTCACCCAGTACAGTATCACCACTAACACCACTAACCTGATACCACACTGAGAGACCATCACTCACCCAGTACAGTATCACCACTAACACCACTAACCTGATACCACACTGAGACCATCACTCACCCAGTACAGTATCACCACTAACACCACTAACCTGATACCACACTGAGAGACCATCACTCACCCAGTACAGTATAACCACTAACACCACTAACCTGATACCACACTGAGACCACCACTCACCCAGTACAGTATCACCACTAACCTGATACCACACTGAGACCATCACTCACCCAGTACAGTATCGCCACTAACACCACTAACCTGATACCATCACTGAGACCATCACTCACCCAGTACAGTATCACCACTAACACCACTAACCTGATACCACACTGAGACCATCACTCACCCAGCACAGTATCACCACTAACCTGATACCACACTGCGACCATCACTCACCCAGTACAGTATCGCCACTAACACCACTAACCTGATACCACACTGAGACCATCACTCCCCCAGTACAGTATCACCACTAACACCACTAACCTGATACCACACTGAGAGACCATCACTCACCCAGTACAGTATCACCACTAACCTGATACCACACTGAGACCATCACTCACCCAGTACAGTATCACCACTAACCTGATACCACACTGAGACCATCACTCACCCAGTACAGTATCACCACTAACCTGATACCACACTGAGACCATTACTTACCCAGTACAGTATCACCACTAACCTGATACCACACTGAGACCATCACTTACCCAGTACAGTATCACCACTAACACCACTAACCTGATACCACACTGAGACCATTACTTACCCAGTACAGTATCACCACTAACCTGATACCACACTGAGACCATCACTTACCCAGTACAGTATCTCCACTAACCTGATACCACACTGAGACCATCACTTACCCAGTACAGTATCACCACTAACACCACTAACCTGATACCACACTGAGAGACCATCACTTACCCAGTACAGTATCACCACTAACACCACTAACCTGATACCACACTGAGACCATCACTTACCCAGTACAGCATCACTCTCTCTCAACTGACGTGTAGGTGAGCTGGAAAAGAGTAAACACTGGAAGTAAAGACAGTGTCATGAGAGTTGTCTTCTCTTTAAGTAAATATTGTCCCTGTATGCTTCTCAAAACATGCTCTGGACTAATAGAGGAAGTGTTTTATCACCAAACACTCTATTAAATCAACAGTAAAGTGTAAAGACCCAGTCACGCTGGCGTTTCCCAGCAAAGCCCTGTGAGTGAAATTAGCATTAGCATTAACATTAGAGAGCAACATTGTTGTTTATTTCCAGATTTAAATAAAAATGACAAGTCCTAGATTATCCAAAGTGGTCCCCAACTTGTGACCTCCACTCTTTGGTGACCTCATGTTTCTGTGTGTGTTGGTATCAGAGGCCATGGCTGTTCTCAGGCTGCTGGACGTGAATGTTTTGGGCCTGCTCGTGTCAGCGCTGTGGCTGCTGGCTCTGGTCGCGTTGCTGATGGCCTGTATACTCCACAAGAGACGGCAGACTGAAGGGTCGTACCAGCCCAGCGCTGAGGAGCGCAAACAGGCCGAGGGCCAAGGGCCCGAGAGGCCGAAGCTCACTCTGCCTCTCCCTAAAGAGGAGAGACTCATCTGACGCCAGCTGTTACAGCCATAGTTTGTTCAGAAATGTGTTTAATGCTAATGTTCCTGCTAATTCTGAATGTGGTCAAGCAGCCAAGCCATTTACTGCACTTGAGCTACAAGACTAATGTAGGCAGCAAGTAATGGACATTAGCATGAGGTTAGCATTGTGTAAGTCACCCCACACTTGGCTCAAACTGTGTGAAGTTGGTTAATAATCTCTAATGGACCTCCAGTGGTGTCTGATACTGATGAAGTCTCGTAGCTTAGCTAAAAGCAGTGTGAAGCCTGAATCTGTCCATACTTAAGTCCTTATTTGTAGATAACCGTGTATTATACATTGTCAGAAACCACATAATCAAGTTCTTATTGATGCTCCTCACCAGTATGTGATGATTTGGATATGGGATCTGAGATCTGCTCTGGAAGACTAGGACTGTTGATCTGCCGGTGTGTCTTAATAGCCAAAAATAACAAGGCAACAGTGGCATCTAGTCCAGTTAAATAATGGCAGTCTATCACTTTGTCTTACACTCCAGTCAAAAGGCAACCTAAAGAAGATCATCACTCCATAATTGAGCATGCACTGATACCAGTTACTTGCACCTGAAGGTATTAAACTGATCTAGAATCAGGCCCATTGCTGACGATGACTGTTACTGTTGGCAATTGTTACTGTAACCATTAGTAGTCCTGTAATTCTAACTACTGGTCCCACCATTGGTAACCTTATAAGAGTAACTGTTTGTACCCCTGTAAATATATCTCTTGGTAGTTCTGTAACTGTTGGCTATTGTAACTGTCTCCACTGGTGAACCTGTAACTGTAACCATTGGTAACTTTCTGCCTTTTGCCATTGGTGAACCTAAACTGTAACTGTTGGTAATCCTGTTACTGTAAGTTTTGGCAACCATAACTGTTGGCATTAGTAAGGCCAGCTGTAAACACTAAACCTTGACCAACCTTGACCATTGGTAGCTCTGTTACTGGAACCATTGGTAGCTCTGCTACTGTAACAATTGTTAACAGTATAAATTTCAACAAAAGAAACATAAACTAATTGAATGTTAATAATGTTGCTGGCTTAGCTTTCAGTTTAATTGACCAATGATCCAAGATGCTGCCCTCCACTGTGGTCAGTCCCTGGTTGCCCTACTATTACAATTACTTTAGAGTACATTTTAAAGAATGTGCTTCAAATGGCTCTTGGGTGGTAAAACTGAAGTATGTGAATTGTGTGTGTGTTTGGAAAGGCTTGGCAGTAAATTCTTTCTCAATACTGATCTCAGAGCAGCTCCTTTTGGGTATGTTTGGACATTTTGGGATGCTTTCTTAAAGTACACATCATGAAACTCTGATCAGTGTTTAATGTACAGTAGAGAAAATGAAATTGTGTGGTCTTTGAAGAAGTAAAGAGTTATTTATGGATAAGTTAATTAAATATGTGAGAAATTGTGATATGTGATGAGAAGCTAATTAAAATACTCCCATTATATGACACATTTTCATGTTGTGGTTCTTTTACATGTTTTGTATATTGATTATTATTGTTATTTAGACTAGTGCTTACTAATTGTGGTCTTGTATTGTCTATTGCACGTTTTATTGTTGACTGCTGAAAGAAACACATTCAAATCTCATGACTGACTTTTTATTAGCTGTTTAGGTACACCTGAAGAAATGGGAGGTGTTCCACATAGAAGAATCACTCAGGAAAGAGTTTCATAAGATATCTGCCCAACCTTTGTAGCTATAACAGCTTTAACTCTTCTGGGAAGGCTCTCCACATGGTTTAGGAGTGTGTTTATGGGAATGTTTGACCGCCTTCCAAAAGCGCACTTGTGAGGTCAGACACTGATGAGCGTGATTGGTCACTCCAGAGAACACGTCTCCACTGCTGTAGAATCCAGTGGCGGCGTGCTTTACACCACTGCATCTGACGCTCTGCATTGCGCTTAGTGATGTAAGGCTTGGATGCAGCTGCTCGGCCATGGAGACCCATTCCATAAAGCTCTCTACACTCTGTTCTTGAGCTGATCTGAAGACCACTTGAAGTTTGGAGGTCTGTAGAGATGTGGTGAAAGTTGGTGACCTCTGTGCACTATGCTCCTCAGCGTCCGCTGACCCGCTCTGTCATTGTACGAGTTGCTGTCGACCATTCTTTCACTAATGTGTGTAGAAGCAGTTTGCATGAAAAGGTACTGGTTTTATACACCTGTAACCATGAAAGTGATTGGAACACCTGAATTCAGTGATTTGGATGGGTGAGTGAATACCTTTGGCAATAATCAAGTTTATTTGTGTAGCACTTTTTACAACAATGTTGTCACAAAGCAGCTTTACAGGAATTTAAAAGCATGAAATCACAACACTTTATCCACTGTGAGCGAGCCAGAGGTGACGCAAGAACAACTCAACTGCCTCCCTCAACTGGAGGAAGAAACCTTGGGAGGAACCAGACTCACAAGCAGAGACCCATCCTCCTCTGGAAACAGTATTTACAGTTTATAAACTAAAGCTGAGTCTGAAGGTAAGAGCTTTAGAAGCTGTACAGGTGCTACATCAGGTAGATGATACAGCAATGCAGTCAAGGATGCAGCAAATGGCACGAATGGAGAGGAGAACTGGTTGGTGCCAGGTAACAGAGGGGGTCCTGGTGGTCAGTCCTTTAACAGCATTGGGCGGGACAGGTGGGCGGTTATTTCCTCGGAAAGAGAAAAGAGACAGAGTTAGTTCTGGTTTGGGCTAGTATAGAGGATGAGGAAACTTTAGAGTGTAGCTGGTGACTCTGGCAGATCTGATTATGAACAGAATGAACAAAAAGCAGTCACGGTGTAGCAGAAAGAGGACGAGGAGATACTGATGGTCGGTCCACAGGACCACAGGTGATATTTCCTCAGAAAAAAAATCCTATAAACACACTCCTAAACAATGTGGAGAGCCTTCCCAGAAGAGTTTAAGCTGTTACAGCTGTAAAAGTTGGGCCAACATCGTATTATATATATATATATATATATATATATATATATATATATATATATATATATATTAGTGTATATTGTTCCTTTCTTTGGACCTTCTAGAAAACCTTGCATGTTTAAAGGAAGGTTAATGTGACTATTAGTCCCAATTTAGGACCAGTTCTGTACGTCCATATATCCTATATCATAATTTTAAACTTTCATATAAAAGATAACTGGCATGTTCTAATCGACAGTATGTAGTGGCTTATTTAAACATTGGTCTGGGCTGAAACACTGCTTATAACTTCAGCATGAATGGGTAGAACTAATGTATATGTAGTCATCTTGAAAAAAAAAAGTAAATACATAAATAGTCTTAGTTCTTGACAGTTGTATTAAAATATCATTGTTTTAAATG
The DNA here is from genome assembly GCA_021613375.1 of Megaleporinus macrocephalus. Taxonomy (NCBI): domain Eukaryota; kingdom Metazoa; phylum Chordata; class Actinopteri; order Characiformes; family Anostomidae; genus Megaleporinus; species Megaleporinus macrocephalus. The sequence goes on along the minus strand of CM038722.1, from coordinate 40,597,564 downwards.
TTAATGTTCACTCTTTATAGAAAAATGTTCAAGGGTTGGTTGGAATGTACAGGTCTAATGTGCTTGGTGCAACCTATTTTTCAGTTCATCTGTCAGTATACCCCATCCTTTTTCTTTTATTGGCTGAAATCGAGGGTTTTAGACCAGGGTGTTTTGTGATTGGCTCCCTAGTATTGAGGGGCAGGAGTAGAAAGGAGAGGGACTAGAGAGAAGAGTAGAGAAGCAGAGGAGGTTGATCTCGTAGTGAAAGCAAAAAATAATTTGGACCTTCAAGGCATTTAGAGTGACGTTAGGTGCAGCTTTACTAGGTGTCCGTTAGACAGCTGGTTTTGGCTGTTGGGCAGAGGATATTTTTTAATATAGCCTAGCTTTTAGTTTTAAAGTTAGTGAGCAGAGAGCCTAACAACCTGCTGGCTCGTGCATCAAATTGGCAGGCCTAGCCAGCGCATGGATTCATGGTTTATGGTGAACGTGGGACTGTTTGCTGTACCACTGCTGAGTGGGAGATGGGAGGCTTGACGGCATCGAGAGAGACAGAGAGATAGAGTGCGAGTGGGCATTGTCGCGGGCGATGTGACTTCGCCGTGGAGAGCAGGTGGAGCCTGGAGAGAGAGTAGGAACGAGCCGCGAGTGAGACACCACCCAGGATTTAAGGTACTGGTAGCTACTCTTTTGTTTTCTTTTAATTGGTTCTCTCCTCATAAAACAGATTACTGAGACGCTCTAGTTAGAGAGAGACTGCGTCACGGCTTGTTCCCGCCCACTGCAGCACGCGACCAGTGGTTTAGCTGGTTGCTAAGCTACCGGCCGGCATCCAAAACAATAGCCTGAGGCTTAAAAATCCGCTAGCATAAATGCTAATGTCTGGAGTATAAAAGTGTAAATGGTAAAGGACTCGTTACAGAGTTGATAATAAAATACTGTTTTATGTGATTATATGACCAGAAACACATTAAAACTCCAGAGAGAATCAAAATAACTCACATTTTAAAACCACTTTACTGCTCGTAGATTAGCCTGTGTTGCATCATGGGATTGTATTAGCGTTCAATACTTCTTTAAAATCAGGTCTAAATAAGGTTTCTCAGTAGACAGCATGTTTAAGGTATGTAAGAATTGGGACAGTCTACATGTCGGGAGCGCATACTATGACGTAAAATGCTGCCTATGTAGGAGATCACTAGGTTTTCAGACAGACCCATTGTTGTTACAAGGCCTCAACGCCGCACCCTAGCATGGAAACAGGCCTGCAACGGGGGTTACAGCCTGAGCGTTAAGGTGCTTACAACTACGCTACATGCTTGTTTACATTTCTACCGCGGCACTGTGTTTGGTTAATCGAGAACATTCCATTGCCTTATGTCTGTTTATAAGTGTTTCGGTCTTAAATATGATTGTTTCTGGTTGAATACTAAGCTGTGTGATTGAAAAGAAGGCAGTATATTGTGCATTTTGAGAATAAGCTTTGAAAAGAGCAGAAAGGGCAGACTTTATTGAATTCTTAAAGGAGCAGTCAATAAAATATGGCAGGTTGTAAATTTTAATACAGTGTAAATGCCTAATACATGCTGCAGTTAATCTTCTCTAGCTGTTAATTCAGTGGTGAGAGTTTTTGTGTATGTTTAAGAAAACGGCTAGCTAAGGTAGCACGTATTTATCGAACCTTGTGCCCTGTCCATACTACTTGGGGGTAACTTTGAACATTCATTATAAAGGAATAGGGGTGCTACGTATACATACATGGGCTGTATTCAGGGCTGATTAAAGCTCTACTGCATTGGGAAACAAGGATTGATTCATGTTTTGGCTCCGAGTTCAGTCAATGTTTACTGTCCTACTTTCTCAGTCCAGTCTGTCTCAGGGGCCAAAGCCCTTTGCTGTAGTTACACCTTCATAAGGCCTGTTCAGATTTCTCAGTGCCGAAGTCTACCATACCAACATCATGTACAGGAACCAGTCTCCCTCTTAATGTATCAAGATTAAACAGTTACAGGAACTGTTTAGGTTTCCAGCCTCGCCACATTGTCCCCGAGTTATAGTAAGTCCAGTTATGACACCAAACACTGGAAGAAGTAAAAAAAACTTTAATGTATAGAAATAGGTTGTTTTGAACATAAACAAAAAAATAATAAATGTCTGTGCTGTTCAGTTTCATCAAGTTCCATCGAGGTCCAGTTTTCCAAACTAGCCATACACAAAGGCAGCGTTGTGAGCACCAAGTGAGTGTCACATTGAACCAATAGGTAACATATTAACAGTGTGATGCTTTCAGGTAATGTTTTGGTCACGTAAACACTTATTGGCTTTCCTGATGGACAGTTTGAGACCGTAGCCAATCCGTTCTCAGAGCGGATTTTGGCTGGTGGACCACTATCAATCCTCAACAAGACGCTGACAGTGTCAACGCTAGGCTTCCCCACCCAAATTACAATGTCATCTGGTCAGTGGTGGTCCTGTGGTGGTCAGTTTTATTTAAGCCCCGTTCCAAATTCAGGGATACAAGTTATTCCTTTTCAGGAGAGATTTTGGAGAAGAATACATGGAAGATAATCCACTTGCATAGGGAATAATCCTCATAACAACCACCTGGAAGACGTGGTAGACCCACCGAAAATGTCCCTATCAGATAAACTCTTAAAATCTTTGAAGGAGAGGAGAACTTCAAGCTCCAACGTCAGATCTGAGAACATCCACAGATGTTTCTGTCCATGCTTCCATTGTGAGAAGACACCTCGATGGTCTAAAAGGATGGGAAGCTGTTTGTGAAGCTCCTCACTGAGAAAATGAGATACAGACACATTAAACTAAGAGGGTTCTGCTGTTCATAGAACAATGGACTGACCACCGTTGGGCCCAGAACCTCAACATCACTGAATGTATTTGGGGTTATTTGGATTGTGAAAAGCAGAACCAAAGACTGAACTTTGGAGGTCAGTCTCTTTGAGGAACAGAAAGCGAGCCTCCTGAAGAGAATGGAAGCTGTAATGAAGGTATAATGTAGACACAGTTTTTCTCTGATGGTGAAAAATTAATAACTTAATGTTTGCTTTGGTCTCTGACTTTTCCATCGTTCTGGTAGATGTTTTGATAACATGGTAAAAAAATGGTACAAATTTTAAGCAGTAAATTGCGTAAAAACTAAGAGCGTTCTGAGTCTGGTGGTCTTTGTGGTCACTACATTCTTCTGGCCGCATAAGGGTGTCCAGAACTGGCTTGGATTAGTCTCATCCACATCATGTCCACCAGTCATTGTTCAAATCTCTTTTTCAGTTCAGAGACTTTGATGGGGGGCTGGTCTTGGTCTTCTGTTGCTGAGTCGATGGGCGACTTTACGATTTGGTCCTCGCCTTTTGGACTCAAGATCAACCTGTTTGAAGAAACCTGGATTTTCCGAGGTCCTCTAGGAGAAGTCTTTAGAGATGTATCCAAACCTTTGGTGCTGCATCCAAGCCTGGTGGTCTCAGCAGAGACTTTGGATTGGAACAGAGCCACAGTGGAAAACACACTTGGAATAGGACTCTTTTCCTCCTGCTTGTGCTCTTCTTCCCTTCCCTTATCTGGTTCCTTGATGGAGATGTTTGAGGCTCCAGATTGAGGTTGTGCAGAGGACTCAGATACATCATGTTCCTGTTGAGGTTCTACAGAGACCTCCAATACTTTATGTTCCTGTTGAGGTTCCACAGAGGCTTCCAATACTTTATGTTCCTGTTGAGATTCCACAGATGCCTCCATTATGTCCTGTGGAGTGTCACAGGCTTGAGCAGCCAGGTTGTTCTCCACAGGTTGCTCCTCATGGTTTTGGTTTTGGTCATCATTGCTTGTCCCAGTATCATCACGCTGCCCAGACTGCTCAGTACACTTTCCAGCTTGTTCTGCCTGAAGATCTCCCAGTTCCTCTTTAAGCTCCTCCCGAAGGTCATTGAGATCTTCCACCAAACTTCCGAGATCCACACGCTCCAGCCTTGATGGACTCACTTCAAATACATCCTTCTCTGACTGGTCGATGCCTGCCTCTGACCCCTCTCCCTCAACACCGGGCCCCTCCTCCAGCCCCTCCTCCCAGCTCATCAGGCTGCCACTGTTACCGATGGAAAGGTTCAAGCTCTCCTGACTGGGCGTGGTCAAGCTCCTCTGGAAAACAAGAAGATGACCGTCAGTAGATAAGCATAGGTTATGTGAGTGATTGCATGTAATTGGATGCAAAGACTAGTTGTGTGTGAACTCACTCTGGTGATGAAGTCGGTGCAGTCGGAGTTGAAGAGGTCCAGACTACGTGTACCATACAGCAGCCCCGGCTCTCTGGAGCTCTGAGCGTTCAGCGTGTCGAAGATTTCCCCGAGAAGGTCCATCTCTTCTGGGTCAGGCAAGACCGATAGCTCAGGGTCCTCCTGGAGGTCACCAGCACTGGAGCCCGACTCTATCTGACTGCACACAAACATTTAAAGGATGCATTTTAAAGTATGCGTATCAGGTTTGGTGGGTTTATGCAACAAAGACAGTCATCCCCCCAAGAACTTGACCCACCAAAGCTATACATACAGTCATGTGTGAAAGTTTGGGCGCCCCAGGCAGGTTTGACTCCTCAGCTAGCCAAAAGTTGGACAGGTTTGATTCTCTGTATACTTTGTTACTCTGTTCTTTAATTGTCAGGACCCCCACAGGACCACCACAGAGGATCATTCTCAGCACTGCAGTGACACTGGCACTGTGACACTGGTGGTGTGTTAGTGTGTGTTGTGCTGGTGTGAGTGGATAAGACACAGCAGTGCTGCTGCTGGAGTGTTTAAACACCTCAGTGTCACTGCTGGACTGAGAATCGTCCACCAACCAAAACTATCCGGACAGCAGTGTCCTGTGGGCGGCGTCCTGTGTCCACTGATGAAGAACTAGAGGAACACAAACTGTGCAGCAGCAGATGAGCTACTGTCTCTGACTTTACATCTACAAGGTGGACCAGCAAGTAGTAGGAGTGTCTAATAGAGTGGACAGTGAGTGGACACAGTGTTTAAACACTCCAGCAGCACTGCTGTGTCTGATCCACCTCCCTAATAGTACCTGCTCTGTGGTGGTCCTGTGGGGGTCCTGATCATTAAAGAACAGAGTAATAAAGTATACAGAGAATCAGATGAACTACAGTCTGTAAGTGTGTGTGTGTGTGTATATATATATATATATATATATATATATATATATATATAATATACATCTCTTACCTCTCCTCTCCGTAGCTGCTGTTGTCTTGCGGCAGCTCCTCCATCTGCTGGCCGGTGTTCTTGCGTGCAGGTCTCCGCGGCCGCGACTGAAAACAACATAAACATGGTTTGAACTCCAGTTGCAGAGCACGAGCTCCTAACATCCTTCACATACACAATAGTTTAATCATCGCCAATCAAATGTCAAATTACACATTATTATTTTTATTATTATTATTATTATTACAGCAAGATCTTGAATCATTTAAAACTGGTGGTTTCAGTTCAGACAGTGATTTGTGGAGACAGTGCCCTCTATTGGCCAGTTACAGGCTCTCTACTCACAATTAAGTATTCACTTCACAGTTATATAGCACACATATTTACTTAATACGGGGCATTTGTCGGACCACCACATGTGTAAATTATGGATAATGCTCTAAAACAATTCTGAGTGCAATAAAAACCACTGTTATTACTGTGATTTGTAGGAATGCAGCCGAGAGGTTCACCCTTCGTTTCTCAGAAACTGAAGGACTCAACTGGTGTATCTACAAGACAGTAATCACAATATATATTGAGGGGAACACCCCACCCCCCCATAACACACACACACACACACACACACACACACACACACACACACACACACACACACACACACACACATATATTCAGATACACTCATAATGCTGCCCCCACCAAATATCCAGATATAACAATATAAACACAAATTTCACATGATGATATTGTTGCACCACACCAGCACTTCAGTCTTTATAACATCTATAACGTCTCTGACTGGCATGAAAGGGGTATAACGTCAACACGTCACTGCGCTGGAGCTGGATTTGTGGAAATAAAAAATATTTTGCTAACATGGTTTAGTAATTGTTTAAAGTGGAAACACTTTGGGTGAAAAGAAGTTCGGAAAATGGTTGTGAAAGCTCCCTAGCCACTTAGAGGTTATGGCCTTGTGTCCGGAAGGTTCGATCCCATGAACTGACAGGACGCGACTGAAGTGCCCATAGGCATGGCACCTAACCCCTGACTGCTCCCCAGGCACTATGGTGGGGATGCCCATCGATCTGGACAAGTGTGCGCACTACTCCCTAGTGGGTATGTTCACTAGTGTATGTGTGTGTGCTTATATGTGAGTGTTTGACTGCATGGAGGGGATAAATACAGAGATCTTAGATTTCTCTCTGGGCTTAAAAAAGTATCTAAAATCGAATTTAAAAAAATGTACAGACTCCATTTCCCATAATGCACTAGTCATATGACGTATTTCTCCAATCCAAACGCTTACACTCCGTTCAGCTGGGTACTAATTAGGTTCACCTGGTTTCTCTCTGTGTTTAAGCCAGCCTTTGGTGTGTTTCCCAAAACCTTCGTAACATTAAGTACTTCGTAACTTCGTAACATACCAAACTGTCTACCACTCTGAAGGTCCTGAGTTCAATACTGTGCATACGTTTTATTTCAAGGTTGGACTCATCGTAATCACGTGAAACAAACAGTTTGAACTGCTTCAAGTACAATACATTATTTGTTAATATACACATATAAATTAAATTTAATTAATTTTCTTCCACTGTTACAGTCATAGTAGTAAATTAGTACATATATTATTTTCTAAAAAAAAAATGTCATTGGCTTGGTAAGCTTGTTCTCCCTTAACCAATCAAACTTCCTGATCAATTACATACACATATAAATTACCAAGAGGAAAGGCTGACAAAGGTGAGTATGTGATGAACAGTATAGGTACTTATGTTTCTAGAAATCTCCTCCCATTTCTGCTCTTTCTCTTTTTTGTAGAACGTCCCCAAGCTTTGGAAAATAGTATGATTTGTTTTTTCTCTATTTCTTCAAGAATTTGGCTTTTAATTCATCCTGAGAAAAATTGCGTTTGCGTGGCCAGTGTGCCGTGCTAGAAAGGTTAACCGTGTGCCTATTTATAGGCTCTGCGTGCTATAGACAACAATTGCAAGCGAAATGTTTTTATTTATTTTTTACATAAAAGTAATGTAAATACTTATTTGTGGACTTTTTAATTGTAATTATTTACATAACAATACTTTTGTGGCATAATAATGAGGAAACATATAAATTGGTGTTTCACTTCTCGGCTGGCAGTGCCTATTCAGCGCTGATGCGGGGGGCGGAGTCAACAAAGAGCTACTTTAAACTAGTTTGTAAGTGTGGAGACTAAGAAGGCGTTTGGGAAACGCCCGCAAAATTGGGTTTTTTAAAGTTACGTCGTTCTTAAAGTTGTTTGTAAATCACTAAGATCAATTGTTATCGGGAAACGCACCCCTGGTTGGTACACTGCTGGTGAAGTATTGCCTCTAGCCTTGTTTTTTGGTTCAGACTTGGGTCAAAACAAAACAGTCAGGCAGAAAGGCAACCACAGCAGGAGGTCTGTTGATCTACTTCCTCTCACAGCTCCTCCTTTGAATTGTTCTTTCACTCATAGACCTTTGAGTCATTTGCATGCTTAAACATTTCTTTGCATTTTTAAATTACTCTTCAGGTTGATGGAGGATATGTTGTATATGGTTATATATATATATATATATATATATATATATATATATATATATATATATATATATATATATATATATATCAAGTTCATCTGTTGAGATGATGTCAAGTTTAGCAGGACACTTTCTGATGCTATATAAAACCGTAGAACCAAAAAGTTCCCTTTGATCTCTTAAGATCTTTATGATCGTTCTTTTCTTTCCATCCATTTGTGAGAACCTACAGGAGATCTTTGTGTCAACCAAACAAGTTCTGATCATATAAGAGCACCTACAAAGGAGAAGGTAGTGTAGAATCACTCACAGCTTACTCTGTAGAGTTCTAGATCTAGACTCTAGATCTAAACTCTTATGTCAGTGAGACTTGCTGGTTCAGACTGCTCAGGCTCTCTCGAATGTATGTAACTGAACATTGAAGAGAAGTTTTCAGTGCTAAGAAGGTCTAAGCTGGTCTACTAGTCTACTTGTTCACTTATATGAAACCTATAACTCGTCATTACAACTCGTCTTTTTCATGAAAAGGTGGGAGGGGTCACCTTGCCAAAGTGCTGTGTGATTGGTAGTCGGTTCTGAAGGCAGTCTGACTGGATGAGACGATATGTATGAGTGCCGCATACGGACCCGCCCCTCTGGAGAGCACGAGCCTCTTTTTGCTCCTGAGAGAAACAAATACATGTATATATTATGGGTTGTACTTAGTACTTATGCAACTTTCTCGTATGTGTGTGTGTGTGTGTGTGTGTGTGTGTGTGTGTATATATATATATATTTGTACAGGGTGAGTCAAAAGTCTCAGGACACCCTTTTATTTCAGAAACAAAAGGGAAAATGATGAATACCCCAGCAAGTAATGGGTGAGGGGGGCCTATCTTTAAGGCTATGTCTCAAACATGACTGCTATCTTAAAGGCCGCCATATTGGATCAAGGGCAAGTTTTTCCAATGCAGAGATGGTCATGTAGCAGATCAAAGAAACACAGATAGTTGCAACAACAATCACACTGAACAACATGTTTGATAAAGTTTGAAACACAAGAGATATTGGAAATCTTTCTTTTTGCATCAATTGATTTCTGAGACAATTCTAGTTTTTTTGTTATGCTACATGACCACCTTCCCACTGGAAAAACTTGCCCACGATCCAATATGGCGGCTTTGTTCAGATTATTATGTTCAGATATGTCACTTTCCCTTTCGTTTCTGAAATATATATAAAATCAAACATTCACCTTTGATGAAATAAGATTCTTCAGTCCAAGCTTGCTTTGATGTGTGACCTGCAACAGAGCAAAATAGTGGTCAGAATGATGGTTAGAGATCTGAGAGTGAGTAAACTCAGAAACTCTGACAACCTTAAATAGATTTGTTCATCATGTGTGCACATCACTCACAGTTTTGCACATTTGTGCCTTGGACTTCACTGTCAGGAGCAGAGCACCTCCTCCTTTCTGTAAAACATCATAACCATGAATTTTAGACCTAATAAGAAACTGTAGAATCAGTTTATATCACAATACCTACATTTAGAGTTATACATTCAACCTAATGAGAAACTGTAACTCAGTTTATATCACAATACCTACATTTAGAGTTATACATTCAACCTAATGAGAAACTGTAACTCAGTTTATATACAATACCTACATTTAGAGTTATACATTCAACCTAATGAGAAACTGTAACTCAGTTTATATACAATATCTACATTTAGAGTTATACATTCAACCTAATGAGAAACTGTAACTCAGTTTATATCCCAATACCTACATTTAGGGTTATACATTCAACCTAATGAGAAACTGTAACTCAGTTTATATCCCAATACCTACATTTAGAGTTATACATTCAACCTAATGAGAAACTGTAACTCAGTTTATATCACAATACCTACATTTAGAGTTATACACTCATCCTAATGAGAAACTGTAACTCCAGTTTATATCACAATACCTAAATTTAGGGTTATACATTCAACCTAATGAGAAACTGTAACTTAGTTTATATCACAATACCTACATTTAGAGTTATACATGCAACCTAATAAGAAACTGTAACTCAGTTTATATCACAATACCTACATTTAGAGTTATACATTCAGCCTAATGAGAAACTGTAACTTAGTTTATATCACAATACCTACATTTAGAGTTATACATGCAACCTAATAAGAAACTGTAACTCAGTTTATATCACAATACCTACATTTAGAGTTATACATTCAACCTAATGAGAAACTGTAACTCAGTTTATATCCCAATACCTACATTTAGGGTTATACATTCAACCTAATGAGAAACTGTAACTCAGTTTATATCCCAATACCTACATTTAGAGTTATACATTCAACCTAATGAGAAACTGTAACTCAGTTTATATCACAATACCTACATTTAGAGTTATACACTCATCCTAATGAGAAACTGTAACTCAGTTTATATCACAATACCTAAATTTAGGGTTATACATTCAACCTAATGAGAAACTGTAACTTAGTTTATATCACAATACCTACATTTAGAGTTATACATGCAACCTAATAAGAAACTGTAACTCAGTTTATATCACAATACCTACATTTAGAGTTATACATTCAACCTAATGAGAAACTGTAACGCAGTTTATATCACAATACCTAAATTTAGAGTTAAACATTAGGACATCAGCTCTGTCATCAAGAAATTGCACATTAAAAGAAAATGTGTTGTCCATGTGTTACTGTATGAAATACATAATAAAACTGACCTTCAGGTTTCCCACCCACTGCTGGTAGGATTTAGAGCCACCTATTACAGTGAACCGAGAGGAAGAAAAAAATGTTTAGAATGTATAAATGTATGTACAGATCTGGGTATTTGTTCACGTATATATGTTCACATAGATATAATAAGCACAGTTTGTTGCCATTTAAACACATACACTCACCTGATGATGCCCCACACTGCAGTATTTCTTCCTCAAACAGGTCGTCCGGTTCTTTTGCCTGGTTCAGCATCTCCAAACGGCCATCAATAAACTGAAAACAATTAGATGTACATTGCTTTGGAAATAACAAATATTCTATTAAACAAAAACATTTTATAATATAATATAATATTCATCCATCCATTATCTTCCGCTATATCCCGCTAGTCTGGGTCACGGTGGGGCTGGAGCCAATTCCAGCATCATTGGTCAAAGACTGGATACACCATGGACATGTCACCAGTCCATTGCACACACATTATAATATAATATCTTTTATGGTCATTTTCATTATATGTTTATATGTTTTTGTGTCTGTATATCTGCTTTTAAATGTAATTTAATTTATTCTTTGTAATTTAATTTGTTTGTATTACTGTAGTATTAATTCTGTAATGTTTATATTTTAATCTTTTATTTAACATTAAAATGGATATAGAACTAGGCAGAGACTCATTGTGTTATATTTTATGCCATATAAAACATATATATTATATATTATAATTTAAAATAGTTTAATTATCGTTTACACCTAATTTTAGTTACACTTTTTACTCTGTACCTTTGTTTTTCAATTGTTGTCAATTGTTTTTCAATATTACAAATGTAGTACTAATATTTAATATTTGAATTTGTATATAGCACTAGACTGAGAGATTGAACACTGGGTGGCACTGTGGAGCCATAACCTTCCCATCCAGCAAGAGAGACCAGAGTCTCATGTGTTATATATTGTGTGTCTGATTGTGTGTGTTAAAATATTACAACTTCCACGCTATGTAGGAGGTACAGAGTCGTTTGCGGCTCAGCCTCGGAGGCAGTTTGATTCTGCTTCTGGCTAAAATATGGACAATTTGAAGCTTGTAAGATGTTCCTATGACTGTCAGACTTCTATGTGCCAGTTTTAAGCATGTTAATTCAAGTCAGTGATTAATTCATATTCATGATGATGTCGTTCAGCATATTTGCTAACTTTCAGCCTGTTCAGCTGAATTCTAGATAAATAAAGAGCTTAATCAGCACGCCAGTTTAAGCAGAACCGGGTTCTTACTTTTCCAGTACGCTGATACATCAGTAGATCAAAGACATGCATATCCATTTTTTTGTTGATTTCTATTTTTCATTGGAACCCGAGAGCTGTTCTTCATATCCTGTGAAAGGTCCATGATATTTGGACCAATAGAAATGCTCCTAATTCACTTGGGACAAGTTCATTGAAAGTTAGGAATGTTTTTGTCCTCTATTGTAAAGTTACTATTTTGGAGATACGTTTTTCTTTGAAAGATCTTAAAGTGAGGTTGTTTTCACGCCTTGTTTGCTGGAGTCTGACCTGGAGTTGTTTTGATTTAGTTGTTTCCTATTAAAGTTGTCCCTAACCCTAAACCTAACCCTAACACTCCTATTCTAAACCACTTATCCTCCTGAGTCACCACTCATGGGGTGAGAGGCTGGATACACGGGGAGAACATGCTAACTCCTCACAGGAAGGATCCCTGTCAGCCATCTGGGGGCATCAAACCCAGACCCTTCTTGCTGTCAGGCGACTGGCTTTTATTTGAACTCTTGCCACCCATCATAGTTTAAAATCTATAAATGTAGGAATGATACCTGGTGCAAGAATGATTTGAGTTTCTATAAAGAGTCAAACAGCAAGTTCATACTGAACTGCCTCGCTTAAAAAAGTATGAAGAATCTTTGGCTGTAGAGGTGCTGGTGAAGAATAGACAGTAGACACTGATACACACTGTAAGGCTGTTTACGTACCTGTTTAAAAAACTGCAGGTGAACAGCACTCTCCAGGAACTGCCTCATGCTGGTGGATTTGTGGGTGAGGAACAGCTCCTCACTGAAGTACACGGGCTCGTCCTGCAGAGGGAGACAGAGATCAGTGACACTGCACTGTTGTGTCCACATACAGAGCAATCACTGGTTATCAACAGTTATCATCACTTGGGGACATTATTATATATAAAAAGCTATTGTTTCCAGACAGGAAGCTTTTATTTACTCAGTAAACACGTTATTATTAAATATTAAACAGTATTAATAGAGTAAGTAGTGCTTTTCCATACGTCAGTGTGTTTATTTAACCCTTTCCAAGCTTCTCCTTCTATAAACAACCCAGTATTATTTACAGTTCTCATCTAATACCTGCTTTGACTGCTCAGTTCTTCATTAAGCTAAATCAAGATTGCTGCTGAAGGAACTGAACACATTCATACAATGTCTGGGGCGTCCAGGAGAAATCTGGAACTACACTTTGTTCTTCAAACTGGAGCTCAAGATCTGATCTACTTCTCTCACAATAAGATATTCATGTTACTTTGTATTGTATGTATGATTATTTACATCTGTTCTAATCAGATCTGCTGTTCTTACTGTTGAAGATAAACATATTGATAAGATAAAGGCTTTAATACACTAAGACTTTTGCACAGTAGTGTGGGTGGAGTAGACAAATGTCGAGAACCTTCAAATGAATTGCTTTGCAATTGGTGGACCTGCATATTTACGGAGAGATCCAAAAGACCCACATACAGCAAGGTTCTCCAACTGTGGTGCAAACATTGCTCGTCTTACTGTGATGACGCTCACAGAGTGACAGTATTAATATGGATCTATAAAGAATGTTTGTTCTATAAGTCACTTGTGCTGGACTCACACTGCTGGACTGAACACTTGCAGAACGTGTATCTTATTGACCCCAAATAGGAAATAAAAAGATGGTTCTTTAGCTTTGGCAATGGTTCTTTTTAGAAGCATTCTATATAGTTCTACAAGGAAGAGTGTGCTGTAAATGGTTCTGCATATTGTAGTGATGTCAAGTTTTTAACAGTAGAAAACCACATTTGGTGCAATTTAGAACTCTTATTATTATTATTATTATTATTATTATTATTATTATTATTATTATTATTATTATTATTAATAATAATAATAATAATAGTAATTAATTATTATTATTATTATTATTATTATTATTATAATACTTCATTCTTATATAACGCTTTTCTAAAACCCAAAGACGCTTACAATAATTAGCAGATTATAATTATTTGTAGAAAGAAAATAGAAACATTGAACACACAAAGAGGAAGCATCAACCTGAAAATAACTGGATATCAGAGATGAGTGGGAGAGTAAATTAAACAGAGGGAAGGTTGTAGGCGAGGGAGAAGAGGTGAGTCATAAGATTAGATTTAAATATGGTAAGAGAGGAAGATTGTTTGACCACAGGTGGGAGAGAGTTCCACAGTCGAGAAGCGAGTCTGGAAAAAGCCTGATCACCAAAGCCAGAGATTAAAAGATGGGACTATTAGAAGCCCAGCAGTAGAAGACCTAAGAGTCCGAGACGGTTTGTAAGGTAGAAGAAGGTTGGACAGATATGGAGGTGCAAGATTGTTTAAAGCCTTATAAGTAAGTAGGACAATCTTGAATTGAATCCGATATTTAACAGGGAGCCAGTGAAGATGCTGGAGAACAGGTGTAATGTGGTCATGAGCGCGAGTGTAAGTGAGTAACTGAGCAACAGAGTTTTGTACAATCTATAGCTTATGGACAGAGGACATAGTGCATTCTACAATGATTGTAAGAACCATTTTACCATGCAAAGAACCATTTAGGCATGGTCTTTGGGTGTTCATGGTTCTATATAGAACCATTGTCTTTACTGAAAAACCCTTGAAAAAACATATTTTTCTTGAATTTCCCAAATCTTGTCAATATCTCTTGTATTTCTTATCATAAGACGTCACATTGACACAGTGGTAAACTTCTTTTAAGTGAGTTCATAAAGTGAAAGTTTGACAAATAACATTTAAAACAACCCAAAGATCTGCAAGTGGAATATGAGCCATTTCTCCAAGCTAAGAATGTAGATCTTGGCGTCTCTTGGCCGTTACGTTGTGTAGGATCTTGTGATTGCGGCTAAGTTCACCCTTAGGAGAAACTGAAGGACTCAACTCTTGTATCAACGCTCTTAAAAAAGATTGTTCTTCAGGATTTCTTTAGCAAAGGCCAATGTACACCAATAAAGACCTTATACACTCAAAGAACATTATTTGATGTATTTGATGTATAAGATGTGTAGGTTTGAAAGGGGCTCTGCTATTAAGCTTATAATTATAGTACCATTTTGGTGCTGTAATCATTTTTAAAAAGGTTCTTTGTGGATCCATGTACAACACATTCTCCATCAACTTGAAGAACCATTTTACCACGCAAATGACAATTTAAGCATGCTCATTAATTGAGTTTTATGAAAACAGTTGCCTTTACTAAAAAAAACCCATTAAGAACCATCTCGTTTTAATAGTGACTCAGAACCTGGGAGAGCATAAGACACACCAGCTCTTCATCCCACATAAAGCAAAGCTCTAATATCAGCCTATGGTTAAGCCAACCTAGGACTAGTTTGACCACACTGGCCAAGGAATTGAAGTCAATGTTCTTGAACAGTTCAACGACTGGTTGTACAAACTCAGATTCTAGATCAGGGATTCACAGCACATGGGGGAAACAATTGTAACACAGCACTGGAGATGCCAACACCAATGATACTCTGAGGTTTCTTCAACACTATAAAGGCGAGTCAACCTATCAAACATAAAACACTTTATGGTCTACTGATGGAAAGAGACTCCTGAAGACTGATCCTAATCTTGAAACGATGGCTGTCTAGTTCCTGACAGCTCATATGTAGTCCTGAAGTTCTTGCAGAAGGAAGAAACAACCAGAGGGGCTCACAGAAGCCCTTTTACTCTGAGATGCATGATAAACATGGACCACTGTAGGCATCCAAACAGACATGATCTGCACTCCCAATCAGTCTTCAATCACTATGGATAACCATCACAAATAAAACCTTCAGGCTCCGTGGTCAGTCTGAAATGGAGAGCCTGAGAAATAAACAAGAATGCTGAGAATTCACCAAGACCATAGCTGCATCCCAGATTGCCTACTAAGTCAGTAGGTACAAGATTGGACCCAGTGGTCAATGAGTGGTAAAGCAATAGCTTGTTCAGTACACAAGTGTTTAGTATCCACAGAACCTCATACTACGTCCGCAACCTTACATCATTTTTTTTCATCTGAATCTGTACTAAGATGGTGTCGAGCTGCAACTCAAAGAAGATTAACAAGGAGGAACTTAGTCATTTCTGATTTCGTCTACTGAGTAGTATAGAAGTAGAAGATTCTCATCAACCATTTGTAGATTATTAACTATATTTCCACCACCATCAGCACCAACTGAGATAGGCTGACCACTGACCAGGGAGTGAACGTCTAGATTGTGTCCCCCAATACAGATACCTGGAGGAAAAAGTATGAGGAGCCATACAGAAGGATAAAGGTTTTGAAAGAGACATCTCCTTGTAGATTTCTGAGAAGTTCCAAATGTCGAGTGGAAGCTAAAAAGATTATGATGCCATCTAGAATGCTGTGGTTCGACCAGTGGCACCACCAGAATCACCCCAGACACATTGCAGTGTCCACGGCACCACAGTAGGCTAAGAACCGTAGACAGGAACCCTCAGGAACATCGTACATCGTATTGTGACCACTGGTTATGATATAAGAGAGACAGTGACTGTAACTCACTGCAGCATACAATAAGGCGTCTCTGTAGCCCCCGAACAGCAGAGCCTGAGCTCGAAGAAACGCTCGAGCCACTCCAGCACCTGGAGACGCAGCCTGACGCTTCAGCCGCACTTTCAGAGCTGTGACCTGCAAACAGACACATACACACAACCACAAAGATACACACACCCACAACAAAACACAAATACACACACCAACACCCGCACACACCCACACACAGATACATTTTTAACATGGAAGACCAAACCACACGGTCAACCACACTCATATATACTCGTACATGTTCCAGTGAACTGAACCATCAGAATGACTTAAAGGCTAGGAGCACCAGCTAATATGAAAATGTCAAACACACAAATATAGAGGAGTTTGAGATCCTAGCTTGTGATTATTAAAAGTCAGAAAACCTTTTTTCCATTTTACAAAGTCAAGAACTACGGCTTAAAACACCACCGCCCACTGTTCGGAAACTGCCCTAGACGTTATGTGCGTGACGTAGACGGTGGACAACAACGCTAGAAGATGTACTAACGGTTATACACAGTGACAGAAAGCTGTTGTTGTGCTGGGCTGCAGAAATTGGATGTACAGTGGACCCCCGTGTACAAACAACCCAAAGACCCCCAAATATCAAGAAAGTGGGCTAAACCTGACAACTTTAAACAGCCACATTGGAAAGAATCGTCCTCTCACTCCGTCATCTGTAGATCATCTCACGTCTGAAGATTATCACAGCTATGGTATGTAGACTTACACGACGACTGGATCTTAAGTCTGACGCTGTTCAACAATATGGGCGTGTAGGAAACCAGCAAGAGGAGTTCAAGAGCCTCCGTGTACGTGGAGGTAAACCAGGTAAGCTCAGTTACTGAGCCTGCTTTAGCTGATTGATGGTATTAACAGCAGTGGTTGATTGACAATTAGCAGAAAGATTTAATGGATAAATAAATGGAGTGACTGATGAATAATTAATAAGAGGAATTGATGGATCTTTTAAAAGTGATTGATGGATATTTAATAGGAACGATTAATTGATAATTGAAAGGAGGGACTGATGGATTATTAGTAGAAAGAACTGATGTGTAATTAGCCTACATTATTGATGGAGAGATAATAGGAGTGGGCAATTAATAGGAATGATTGATGGATTATTAATAGGAGTGATTGATGATCATTAATAGAAGTGATTGATGGATTATTTAAATGACTGATTGATAGGTTATTAATAGAAGTGATTGGTGGATTATTAAAATGACTGATTGATGGGTTATTAATAGAAGTGATTGATGGATTATTAATAGGAGTGATTGATAGATTATTAATATAAGTGATTGATGGACTATTAAAATGACTGATTGATGGGTTATTAATAGAAGTGATTGATGGATTATTGAAATGACTGATTGGTGGGTCGTAAATAGAAGTGATTGATGGATTATTAAAATGACTGATTGATGGGTTATTAATAGAAGTGATTGATGGATTTTTGATAGGAGTGTTCGACAGATCATTAAAAGGAGTGATGCGTAATTTGTATATATAATTGATGGGTTATTAGTAGGAGTGATTGATTACCACGTCTGTTGGGAGCTTCTTCAGGTCATCGTGAGGAGACTCTATGGTGTTGGTGTCCACGTTCAGAATGACCACGTCCTCCAGAGCGCGAGTCCTCACTCTCTGATACACAACACAATACACAGCTCTCACCACCATTGTGTGTATGTTGTATATATGTGTGAATGTACAACTACAGATATATTTAACTGTTGTACATCAGTACAGCAGCAGGTAGACACAATTGGGGAGAACTAATAAAGAGAGAGAGAGACAGATGAAGAGAAAGACAGATAAAGAGAGAGACAGATGAAGAGAGAAAGACAGAGTGTTAGTCAGAATGAATAGAAAGAGAGAGAGAGAGAGTTAGATTTAGATTTAACAGCAGTAGATCGTAGCTGAGCACCTCTATTAGACTGGAATGGACTCCGATAAGGTACGGCATCGGCGCACTGCAAAACACACAACCACCATAATTACACACATACCGTGCGATACATCAGCCTAATCATATATGATCTACCTCCTTGTCTGTAGTTGAACTTACAGCCTGTTCTGGTGAAATATTAATAACCAGCACCTGTGGTTCGCTCACTGTGGCTTGTGTAGGCTCACCAATACAGACATGACGCATAATTATATTTAACTGAAACAATTTGTTCCTAAACGTATGAAGACTTTACAGTTTCTTCATGATATTTATTTTAAGTAGAGATCTTGAATCATCAGGGCATTATTACTAATACCTCCATCGTCATTGGCTGTAATTACTGTTTGCAAATTGATTGACAATTAGTTTTTGTGCTTACCCTTACAATATCATAACCTAACTCATACTACTGCACTAAACGTTCATTCATTCATTCTTTAAGCTGCTTATACTTCTGGGTATGGAGGGGTGAGGGAGCTGGACTATATCCCAGTGCTCATATAGCTGCAGGCAGGAAACACCCAGTCAGTATGCCAGTCCATCACAGGGTAGATACAGATATACACATTCACACACAAGCACACAGCTTGGGGGGCAGTTTAGTATCTCCAACTAGCCTGGCTGCATGTGTTTGGACTGTGGGAGGAAACCCACAGAGACATGGGGAGAACATACAAACTCCATACAGAGAGAGGATGCTGGTCACCCAGCTGGGGAACTGACCCCAGACCCTTTTTGCTGCACCAAAAATAGTACTGGAGCTGTTGGTGGACTATATATTTGACATGCTGATCTTTCGCAGTACATTGAGTATATTTAGTACGATTAGTTTCGACTGGATGTCAAAATGTATAAGTGGGACAATAAGTGGGACAACAGAGCTCAGAACTGGACTTGCTAGATCAAAACGGGACACTGGGAACCTTCCCCTCCCGTCAAATCTGCTACCCCTTAGAAAACAAGCCCAACTTGAATGTACTGCTGCACGTGAAACCACTGACCGATGTTGTGTTGGCTCTGTCAGGCTTGGGCTAACCTTCAGACCTCTAAGGCCACCGCACACTGGATGCACCACATTGCATCATGCAGCGTCCAAACCATTGTTTACTGCAAGATACTGCAAGTACAGGGGGTCCTGGGTGGCCAGTTAACCTCTTATACTCCCTGAATGTCCCAAAACTAAAATTCATTGTCATTGAACTCATTTAGTGGCTTTGCCCACCAATGAGTGAGCTTCTATCTTAAATAACTCATGACACAGCCTCAGGGTGGCGCTGTAGCAAGCAGGTTCACCCAATTGCTCCTTCATAGCTTAGCAACAGTAGCAATATCTGGGAAACCTCTGCTAAACTTTTCAGTATGCTGTAGATGTAAATCTGAAAACTGGCCCAGTTTCCCCAAGTTATGTATTACTCATTTCTCAAACTGAAGACTGAGGAAGATCTCAGGTTAATGTGTGAAAGATCTACCAAACCAGAAAAGAGCATCTCCAAAGGAAGAGCTGCTAAACCAAACCAGGTTGTTACCATTAAAGCACTAGTAAGGTAGATAGCAACCTGCCAATGCTGGAGTACTGGAGACCACCCGAGTACCAGGAGGTATTTCACACATTGAGGAGGTCCTAAAACTGTCCTGCAGACCTGGTTAACATGCCCAGCCAGTGTTTCTGCCTGGACCTGACCTGAAAAGCTGAGAAGGTCAGAGTGAGTGTGTAGGGTCTCACCAGCAGTAGTCCAGCAGGTGGGGCGGCAGGACTGGTATGAAGATGTGTTGCCAGTACATGGGGTACAGCATCCCGCTGCACGCGTGCACACACGCCGTCAACTGCAGGAACAGAAGATAGACAGAAGATATTAACGGTCCAGGATGTTAAACGTCACCTGCAGCAGCTTCTCTAAGCTGGCATCTTTTCCTATTCTAATACATGTCCTAAACCTGGGGTCTCAGACTCAAGTCATCAGGTCAGGTGGTCTTCTCCCTTCCAGCACCTTCTCCTGTAAAGTTACCTATTAGTTAACATTATTAACTATGTTTTAATTAATAGCGACAATTTATTATTAATAACAATTATTATTTTGATTACTATTGTTATTGTTGTTAAGTAGTCATCCATTTATCAACTTCTGCTTTAACTCACTAGTCGGGGGGAGTGGGGGTCGCCATGGACAGGCCACCAGTTCGTCACATGTCCAACACACACTCACACCTACGGGCAGTTTAGAGTGAGGACCCTAACATGCATGTGTTTGGACTGTGGGAGGAAACCGGAGTACCTGGAGGAACCCACTCAAACACAGAGAGAACATACACACTCCACACAGAACCACCCGGACCGGGAATCCAACCCAGATCATCTTACTGTGAGGAGACAGTGCTGACCACTACAAAAGTGTGCCGTGGACATGGTGGTGTTGTGTTAGTGTGTGTTGTGCTGGTGTGAGTGGATCAGACACAGCAGTGCTGCTGCTGCTGGAGTGTTTAAACACCTCAGTGTCACTGCTGGACTGAGAATCGTCCACCAACCAAAACTATCCAGACAGCAGTGTCCTGTAGGCAGCGTCCTGTGTCCACTGATGAAGAACTAGAGGAACACAAACTGTGCAGCAGCAGATGAGCTACTGTCTCTGACTTTACATCTACAAGGTGGACCAGCAAGTAGTAAGAGTGTCATTCAAATTATAATCAGTTTTTTTTATTCAGCCAGAAACGAAACAGGGCTGAACCATCCCAACAACCGTCAGTCCTAAGAGCCTCCCCTCACTTCCCCATGTTACAGTCATATTATGAGGTGTTTCCTCAGGAATGGAGGAAGTTCAGAGAGTGCAAATCAGTTTCATATCAGTTTCAGACTAACTGTCAGTGTATGTGACATCAACTTACCACTTACAACCACAGCTCAGACGGAGCTAACTTTGATTACTGCAGCTAATCCGGAGTCTATGTCCACTAAACCAGCACAGTCTGGTCACATGACATGTTTTGTTGGTTTCTAAGGTAAAAGTAAGTGAACACAGAGGATTCACTGTTGACACAGTGATTTAAGCTGGACAGCGTGTAGTCTTTTGATGCTTATCTCTATTATGATGGTTTAGAAAAAACATGTCACATGATTCCCGAACATAGTCATGTGACTTACTACCAGTCTGGGTCACCGGATTATTGATTGTCACCTGTGCCCATGTCTATTTATATCCTCTGCTAGTCTTAGTTTGTTGCCGAGTTTTGATTGTTGCAGCATATCGAAGCGTTCTATTGTTCTACTATTCCCATGTATTACTTTATTTCCGTCCCTCCACTCTGTTTCTGCTTTGCCCTATTGATTGGATTCCGTGTATGACCTTATTCTATTTAACGACTCCGCCTTTGTCTTGCTCTTTTTTTTTTTTGTCCAGGTTTTTTGGACACTCGTCTGTTACACCGTCTCGTCTCTTTGGTATGTCCCTCAGTTTCAGTTAGGTTACTCTCGTTTTCACTGTTTTTGACATTGCCTTTCGTCACACACCATATATTACAGCCTCTATACTTATAACTCTGGGCTTGTCTCAATTATGTTGTGTTCTGACACTTTCAATGTAAGTCAATGGAACCTGATTTTTTTTCAAGTTATTTTGGAGCATTTCTATTGGTCCGTTCGTCATGAATTTCTTACACAATATAAACAACAGCTGTTCAAAGGATGTAGTAAAATAAAAATCTTTGGACAGTTTTTATAATAGAGATAAGCATCAAAAGTTTTGAATCACTTACAATATAAATTTATTTTAAGTTACTGTATAAACAATAATCTTTTAGTGTATTCATTTAGAATACAATGACAACCTACAACTTTTACATACCAATATGAATTGATAAATAATATAATGTAATCTATTTATAATAATTCTTTTAGAATAAAGATTTGCAATTTAACCCCCACTATTAAAATATAATCAAGTTTGGATAATAACTTTACTTTTACTGCATTCCTACTGGAGTTGCATATCAAACTGATGTATCTGCAAACAAAGTGGACTCATTTTCTGTGGAAAACTGTGATTCTTTGGAACTTTGGAATAGCAATTCCAAACTGTTACTGTTACAATTAACACTGAATATATATGCATAATAATAATTGGCCTAATTTCATGCTTTGTTATCAAGGTTTGTTATTGGACCTTACACACGTCATACATCTCCAAATATATGTTAGAAGTATCTCCAAAATGGCAAGTTTACAGGAGCGACCTATACCTATAACTCTGGGCTTGTCTCAATTCTATTGGGTTCTGACACTTTCAATGTAAGTCAATGGAACCAGAATTTTTTCAAGCTATTTTGGAGCATTTCTATTGATCCATTCATCATGAACGACAGCTGTCATGCTTAATTGATGTAGAAAATCAAAAATTGACATAAATGGAGATACAGTACGCTATATGAAACATAAGTGTGCAGTGAGGATGAGAATAGCTGTTCTATCAGTCAGAGGTGATGACATAGTCTTACCGTGCTGAGTTTACTGCAGCAGATGAGGATGCGTCTCTCGAACAGCATACTAGCATACAGCTGCAGCAGGTTCCCCACATCGACAGCCACAACGAGCTCCGTTAAGTTCCTCTAAACACACATACACACACGTCAGTTCAGTTTGTTTAAATGGATAGATATTAATGTGTTCTTCAGTCAGACATGCTAATTATAACAATAATTAACAGAGATTGAGATCGCCAAATCTAATTAATGACTATTAGCTACATTACATACTATTATTAGAACCAGAATCAGGATTTACTGCCATCCACACGAGGAGTTGGTATATATTATCATATGTTAGCATGTACAGTTGATATATTCCTTTGACAACAGAAGAGAAATTGTCCTATAAAACAAGTAGACAGACAGACAGACAGATACACTCACACTTTCCGGTATAGAAGGTAAAGCTTTCGGATCAGGAGCGATAAAGTACGGTATCTAAGGAGAAGAAGAAAGGTTTCCGTAGTTAGAAGCTATTAAACCCAACACAACACACGCCGGGAAATTCAGAGAGCAGTCCAGGTAAACGAGCGTTAGAACTGTGACCATTACTGTATAAAGATTCAGGAGTTTTACTCTTTACTCTGATAGGATAAGTCCCGCCCCCTCTACACCTACTTTACTCTGATAGGATAAGTCCTGTCCCCTCTACACCTACTTTACTCTGATAGGATAAGTCCTGTCCCCTCAACACCTACTTTACCCTGATAGGATAAGTCCCGTCCCCTCTACACCTATTTTACTCTGATAGGATAAGTCCTGTCCCCTCTACACCTACTTTACTCTGATAGGATAAGTCCCACTCCCTTTACACCTACTTTACTCTGATAGGATAAGTCCCGCCCCCTCTACACCTACTTTCCTTTGATAGGATAAGTACTGTCCCCTCAACACCAAATTAACAATGTGTGTGTGTGTATATATATATATATATATATATGGCCAGAGCTTACTAGCTCAAAGCTGTTTAACATGAACAAATAGAAGCACTTAGCTTTGTTAACCAGTGAATATGAGATAGTAGTGCAGACTCGACTGAAGCACTGAAGCCATACAGGGGTTATGTTTGATGTCAGTTGTACACAGTTTGGATTAGTTCTGGCTTCACTGAGGTTAGTTTACATT
Organism: Megaleporinus macrocephalus; assembly: GCA_021613375.1. NCBI lineage: Eukaryota > Metazoa > Chordata > Actinopteri > Characiformes > Anostomidae > Megaleporinus > Megaleporinus macrocephalus. The sequence goes on along the minus strand of CM038722.1, from coordinate 40,573,638 downwards.
ACACTGTTTTATGTGTTAACAACAGAAATACACTCACGTTGTGTCTACACACATTTGGCCATTTTATCAGAAACACCCCACACCACCCTTTACCAAACCTCAGTGGGTTTGACACACCCAGTTAAAGACTTCTAAAGATGTAAACTGAAACAGGTTTGGTTGACTGTGGTTGGAACTAGACAGGAAAGAAGATCTCCAGGGCTGGTGGTCTTCCTATGATAGTCTTGCAGCAGTGGGCTGGATATGATCTCGTAATGAGAGTGGACATTTAGGGACCACCTGTTAACCTTCTGGTGTTAGATTGCAGGGAAACAAGAATATGTCCCTTTTAAAACCTTCCGCTACAGTCCTTCAATCCTGGAGGTCTACTACCCTGCAGATCTACATTTATAACAATTGGCAGATGGTAGATCCAGAGCAACAGTTTACCTGTACTCAGGTAGGTGAAGGTAATGTTACAGTTTACCTGTACACAGGTAGGTGAAGGTAATGTTACAGTTTACCTGTACTCAGGTAGGTGAAGGTAATGTTACAGTTTACCTGTACTCAGGTAGGTGAAGGTAATGTTACAGTTTACCTGTATACAGGTAGGTGAAGGTAATGTTACAGGTTACCTGTACTCAGGTAGGTGTAGGTGGTGTTACAGTTTACCTGTACGCAGGTAGGTGTAGGTAGTGTCACAGGTTACCTGTATACAGGTAGGTAAAGGTGGTAGGAGTCTTACCCAAGGACTCTTCTTGGTATAGTGTAATGTGGTTACCCAGGTGGGGAATTGAATCACACCCTACAGCATGCAGGGCAGGAGTGTAACCCACTACACTATATTAATCCTACACTACGCTATATCAACACTAAAATATAGCACACCTGATCCAGGTAATGAAGGCATTCAGGTGTGAATTGAGCCAGGTGTGCTGGATCTCCAGGGTGGTGGAGCTTAAGGCCCAGAAACCCAGTCCATTGCACCCAACCTGAATTTACCCAGAATTTTCCCCACAATAATAAGGTTATATCCCAATTCACAAATAGGCGTCCTCATTATGTCTTGTCCTTGGAGACCAGCCCTCTGTCCATTTCTGACTGGTGTGGAAAAGGGGTGATAAACTGTGCACCAGAAGATTGGCTACATAACTGCAACCCTTACCTGTAGTCAGCCTACATGGTTTCAGATACAATGGCCAGCAAGTGTAGAAACAAGTCTGCATCACTCTAGAACCACACAACACTGGATTAGTACTTGTTCTTTAGTTTAGCACACTCCGAGTTTTCCAGCACACTCAGGTCGGCCGATGACTCACCCCTGACCCTTTACTCACTGAGGAGGGGGTGTGGCCATGGATGAATGGCACCTCACTCCCAATTTGTAGCTGTTCTCCCTCATAGAAGAACACACAGGAACCTGGTTGGTTATTTGCAGGTGACCGTACACATAACAAAGGTTGTTCTGGTGCATTCAGACCTCAGTTAGACCTCATAATTCAACGGTTTAGATGCAAAGTCATTCAGAGTGGGTTGACTATGCAATGCACAGTTCAAGGGAAACATACAGGAGTCAGAACTGTTCACAGTGGTGGTGAATGGAACGAGACGTCCACCTCCAAAATCCCCTTCGTTGGAAGCTATTATTACTCTGCCTGATGTCTTGGTGGTTTTATAAAATAAAATGTTTTGGTCTAAAAACTATGTAGATTTATTTCAATCTATTCATGGTGGAGGAATACATGTAGGAAACTGTGAGGCAAAAAAGTCCAGTTATTTCCACCATCATCTTCATATTTAAACTCTGAAGGTTCTCTGGTGGTTTGGATAGTAAATAATATGGCTGTATATTACCCCTGGTTCCCATCACCACCACATACAAAAATAATTTAAAAAAGACTAATTATTCAAAAACTGTTCCACATGCTATGTGGGTAGTTGATATTTGTTTACATACTTTTGGCCATGTTGTGCAGTTATGAGTGGTGTAGTTAAGATTAATGAACACCTGAGTCTCTACAATCAACCATTTCACACCAAACCCACTCTGAATGACTCTCAATCACGTTAAATCATTAAAATCTTCAAACTCATGGTACAGAAATAAGTGCTGGTGATGTATTTACTGTGAACTTGGTTGATCACGTTGTTTGTTCGGCTGAATTCACAGAGAAAGTTAAACATGGCTGGTCAAATTGGGTAACATGGAATGTGAGTTGACCGCTAGTCAGCCACTGCACTGCAACATCTTTGTGGTAAATTGGTACTTCTCACGAGCCGTCTGAACGCACCAATACGATCGTCTCTCGGTAGTGAGAACTTACCAGCTGTAGAGTGACAGAGCCATTGGCCAGCGGCACAGGGTGTTTATAAAGTGCCGTCAGTAATTCTTGCATTTCGTTGGTCTGTAAGGGTTCAAATATGTCACATGTCAACGTTATCATTATGAGAAAATAGAAAAACAAAGTTTTGCAAGCAATTTCACTACGGCTCTAAAGTTTGGGATCACAGTGAAATGTTCTTGTTTTCAATGGAGTATCTTCTTCCTTAACACAACAATGGACTGACGGGTCTCCAAAGAAAGTTGTTTCTTTGTGGTCATTTTAAGTCGGTCAGCAAGCCATCAACTGCTGATCTTCAGATACTAAACTAACCTAGAATGTTGTTCTCCCTTTTATACTCACTTATTAGTAGAATGTTTTTCAGCTGTGCATCACAATTCAGCAAGAGTGTCCTAACATAAGAGGACTATATGCAAAATAAGCCTCTATACAAAAATAGACTTTAATACAAACATTTTTATTCTTTAAAAATCATCTGATACACTTACATTAATTGTGAAATTGACAGTATTGTTTGTGAATTGCATGAAAATTGCATGGATTGCATGAAAATGGCATGAAATGAACTTGTAAGTAACTTGTGAGCAGTACTGTTTGAGATTTAATATGTTTACCTGGCCTTTAGTCACATAATCTGCAAGGTTATTCAACAGTTTGTAGAAGACCTCGAACCAGGGCAGGTAACTGCAAGATAGACATATTTCAGGTTGATAAGTGCAGGGGCTAGCATGCCAATATAAAAAAAAAACCTGAATATAATTTAGCCTTGAGTTTGATTGTTTTCAGTTATGTGTCTGTCAATATGTAAGTCTGTAAGAGATTCTCCGAAAGATTTTATACAGAATTCTAAAATATTTGCTGAATTTAACAGATTAAAAAAAATATGTTTATTGTGTTTTGGGTGTCCTGTCAGGCTTAATCCGAGTCAGGTCTAGACAGTCCCAGAGTGTAGTAAACTAAAAAGATGAGATGACTTCTTAGGGTGCTGTTCGTAAAGAATCTGAAACTAAAAACAAACCAGTCTTACCAATCAAGCTAAGATTATGAAAGATTTTATGAAAGACTAAGACCTCTAAGAAAGCAAAGTTCTGCTTGTTTAATGCAGTACATGATTTTCAGTCCCTCATTCAATGAATATCGAGCTCTCAGTCCAGCAGCAGTCGCTGCTGGCTAACAGCACTGCTAACCAGGAGAAACCAGCTGCTTAACATAATTTTATTTATTTATTTTCTGTCTATATTTCCAAATAGTCAGTAAAGTTCACTTATTTTTAATGGTGTGTGTGTGTACAGAAGTAAACACTGCTGCTAACTGGAAGAGAACTGCTGGTTAGCATTAGTTTAGCATGCTAGCAGCTGTGTTTACAAGAGTGATAAAACTACAGTGCAAATAAAAAATAAATTAAAAAGCTCTATCATTCCATATATCAGTCCATCATTTAATACGAAATCCAGTCTTCGGCGTAGCAGCAATTGCTAAATGGTCAACAACATTGCTAACTAAGAGAAACAGACTGCTTAGCTTTTTCTTTGTATGCTAATAGCTCTATTTACCACATAACTCTTTTATTTCGTGTTAGTCAGTAAATTCCTTTATGTTCCACAACACAGAGAATCAAACTCCTGTTAACAGAGCTGCTAACATGCTAAACAACAGTAAACAGCAGTTCTCATCCAGCCATTCACTCATCTGTTCATTCACCCATCTTTCCATTCCCTCATTCTTTCATGCACTCATCTGTCCATTTCTTCATCTTTCCATTCCCTCATTCTTTCATGCACTCATCTGTCCATTTCTTCATCTTTACATTCACTCATCCAGTCATTCACTCACCTGTTCATTCATGCAGCCATTCCATCTTCCAGCCATTCCCCATCCTTTCATTCACTCATTTAGCCATTCACTCATCTGTTCATTCATTCATCCATCGATTCCATCATCCAGCCATTCCCTCACCCTTCCATTTCCTCATCCCTCATCTTTCCATGCACTCATCCTTTCATTCCCTCATCCTTCCATGCATTCATCCTTCCATTCCCTCATCCTTCCCTTCACTCATCCTTCTATTTCCTCATCCTTCCATTCACTCATCCTTCCATTCACTTATTTTTTCATTCCCCCATCCTTCCATTCACTTATTCTTTCATTTCCTCATCCTTTCATTCCCTCATCCTTTCATTCCCTCATCCTTCCATTCCCTCATTCTTTCATTCCCTCATTCTTCCATTTCCTCATCTTTCCATGCACTCATCCTTTCATGCATGCATCCTTCCATTCCCTCATCCTTTCATTTCCTCATCCTTCCATTCACTTATTCTTTCATTTCCTCAACCTTCCATTCCCTCATCCTTCCATTCACTCATCCTTTCATTCCCTCATCCTTCCATTCACTCATCCTTTCATTCCCTCACCCTTTCATTGCCTCATCCTCCCATTCCCTCATCCTTTCATTCCCTCATTCTTCCATTTACTCATCTTTCCATGCACTCATCCTTCCATTCCCTCATCCTTTCATGCACTCATCCTTTCATTCCCTCATCCTTCCATTCCCTCATCCTTTCATGCACTCATCCTTTCATTCCCTCATCCTTCCATTCCCTCATCCTTCCATTCCCTCATCCTTTCATGCACTCATCCTTTCATTCCCTCATCCTTCCATTCCCTCATCCTTTCATGCACTCATCCTTTCATTCCCTCATCCTTCCATTCCCTCATTCTTCCATTCATTCATTCTTAAACACTGCTGCTAGCTGGAAGAGAGCTGCTGGTTGGCATTAGTTTAGCATACCAGCAGCTCTGTTAACAGGTGATCAGGTTCGAGTCTTCCCCACACAAGAAATAAACATTCTGCCTCATTAAACTTCTGACTCTCCTCGTTAACTTACTAACCAGTCCTTCTAATCAGCACGTCAACAACAGCACCACCAGTAAACATGCCTATACTATGTACAGTACGGTAGTAAGCGGGTTTGGACACAGCTGGAGTGTTGGATTATGGGAAGCTCTGATATCTGCAGAGTTGTGGCTTCAGAGGGACCCTGTTTGAGACCCCTGACGTATGCCATGTGCACTAACCTGAGGATGCAGAGGCAGGTCTGAGAGCTGGAGGTGAGTCTGCAGAAACCGAAGCGCTGACATCCTTCCAGATCAGTCAACACGAAAGTGAAGTGCTGTACGGCCACTCCGTCCCTCACCCTGCACATTGGTACAACCAACCTTCACTCACTCTCACAACTACGGCAGTTACATAATACATTCACAGTAGTAACTGACTTGATTACAGTGATCACACCCATATCCTCAATGTTTATTTACTTATTATTATTATTATTATTATTATTATTATTATTATTTTATCTGAGATGCACTTTTAATATGTGACATTACGTATTACAGCAGCCACAATTCAGTTTAGACAGTTTAGACATGCTGTTTTCTATTTATGTTTTTGTTACTATGTAGTGAATCCCTGTAGTGAATCCAACATGAGCTGTGTTTGCAGTTTTTATATTGAGTGTAAACATGTTTTAAAAATATGTATTTAGGAATTAGATCAGAATCAGTTATTTATAATAAACATAAGAGAATTATTAAATTATTTAAACCCGAATGACAGAATTAAAACCCTACAATTTGAAGAGGTAGTGATCTGTGAAGGATGAGTATTGATGAGTGAAGGGATGAGGGAGTGAATGAATGAATGGTGAGCAAATGGAAAGATGTGTGAAGGGATGGATGTGTGAAGGGATGGATAAGTGGAAGAATGGGTAATGGGTAATGAAAAGATTAAAGAATGGATGGATGAGGGAATAGAAGAATGAGTGAATGGATGGATGGCAGGATGAGTGAATGGGTGGATGCATGAGTGAATGGAAGGATGTCAATTGATGTATGAGGAAATGGAAGGATGAGGGAATAGAAGGGTGACTGAAAGGATGAGTGAAAGGATAAATGGGTAAATGGAAAGATGAGTGAATGGATGGATGAGCAAATGGAAAGATGAGTGAATGGATGGATGAATGAATGCATGGATGAGCAAATGGAAAGATGTGTGAAGGGATGGATGTGTGAAGGGATGGATAAGTGAAGGGATGGATAAGTGAAGGGATGGTTGACTCAATAGGTTGACTCAATAGATAGATGAGTAAATAGACGGGTGAATGGATGGAAGAGTGAATGAATGAATGAGTGATTAGATGGATGAGTGAATGGATGGATGAGGGAATAGAAAAATAAGTGACTGGATGGGTGAGATAATGGGAAAAATGGATGAATGAATAGATGGATGAGTGAAAAGATGTTTGAGTGAATGGATAAACGAGTAAATAGATGAATGAGTGAATAGATGGATGGGTGAATGGATGGATGGGTGAATGGATGGATGAGCCAGTATTACCTCTCTATGTCGTATGGAAAGCAGAAGCGAGGGAGCGACTGCAGACACTCCTGTGGGAATAAATGTGTGTATAACGTGTTAGTGTTGTTTTTATTTTCAGGTTAATCAGGAATTTAACACACTTTATAATCATCTTTTTAAACACTGACCTCATCACTGAAGTCGTCCGGGAACTGAAACAGTATACCAGGATCTGAACCACAACACAATACATTACACAACACAACAACACTTGTATACTCTGTATACTCTATTCTCTGTATACTCTATTACTGTGTTCTTTAATGATCAGGACCCCCATAGGACCACCACAGAGTAGCTACTATAAGGAAGGTGGATCATTCTCAGCACTGCAGTGACACTGACGTGGTGGTGGTGTGTTAGTGTGTTAGTGTTGTGCTGGTGTGAGTGGATCAGACACAGCAGTGCTGCTGCTGGAGTGTTTAAACATCTCAGTGTCACTGCTGGACTCAGAATCGTCCACCAACCAAAACTATCCAGACAGCAGTGTCCTGAGGGCGGCGTCCTGTGTCCACTGATGAAGAACTAGAGAACACAAACTGTGCAGCAGCAGATGAGCTACTGTCTCTGACTTTACATCTACAAGGTGGACCAGCAAGTAGTAGGAGTGTCTAATAGAGTGGACAGTGAGTGGACACAGTTTAAACACTATATATAAGCTGATAGTGTAAAAGCTTTTATCTGATCAATGTGTTGAATATGTTCACCAGTAAGAACAGCAGATCTGATGTAAATAATCATACATACAATACAAAGTAACATGAATATCTTATTGTGAGAGAAGTAGATCAGATCTTGAGCTCCAGTTTAAAGAACAAAGTGTAGTTCCAGATTTCTCCTGGACACCCCAAACATTGTATGAATGTATTCAGTTCCTTCAGCAGCAAATCTTGATTTAGATTAATGAAGTACTGAGCAGTCAAAGCAGGTATTAGATGAGAACTGTATATAATACTGGGTTGTTTTCACAAGGAGAAGCTTGAAAAGGGTTAAATAAACACACTGACGTATGGAAAACCACCACTTACTCTATTGATAATGTTTAGATATTAAAAAAATATAAAAAAAATAGTTTCCTGTCTGGAACAAATAGCTTTTTAAATATAATAATGTCCCCAAGTGCCTTAAACCTTTACACACACACACACACACACACACACACACACACACACACACACACACACACCACGCACTTCTGTACCGAGTAGAGGATGTGGTTGAATGAAGTCATCAGGTTTCTAACACAGTCACACAAACAGTGTCTTCCTGCAGAGGCTAACTGCTCACACGCAGCAGCATAGTTAACCTGTATCAGCAAATATGTGCTGCACACCAGCTGCACGACAGCAAGACCTACAGTATCAGCTGCCAGAAGATATGTTCACTGTAGATCTTCCACTGTGGCCACTCTCTCTAATGAGCCCTCAATCTGTTTCCTCTCTGGGTTCATTGACTTGCTGGGCTTACTGTTCAGCTACAGCTAGTCCTAGCGTGCCGGCCAGACCAGCCGCGGAGTGTTCCCATGGTGAACAGCAGAACTCTGTGGTTTTCTGGCTCGGTCACGTGACAGGAAGAACAGCTATGCTAAGCAGATACCCCCCCACACACATGAGCCAGGCCCTGCGTACAAGTACATATGCTCACCTTTGTCTCTGGCGATTGGACGCGAGGCTTGAAAGAACCAGTAGAATGTCCTTTCTGGGTTTTCTCTGCCAACAAACAAGCCAACACATCATCATCAGGACATTTATTAGGTTTCAATTCTTTGCAAGGTGTAGTAACTGATACTGGGTTTTAGTAATAGTTACTCTCCATTAATGGCACTTGTTTTCAAATTGAAATGTATTAATGTGACATCAATGCACAAACATCATCTTTAGTTATGATGTAAAATTATTGTGATTACTAAAATTACTGAAATTACTTTACTGGAAAGATAGAAAAAGAAAGAAACTGGTAACATTTACCAAAACCCTACCATGTAACATTGATATAACCAGATTGACAGAGTATGTCCAGTCATACAACATATCAATTGTCAATAGAGGTGTCATCACGTTCAGAGAATATTAACATATATTACAATGTGGCATAATATTACGTTGTTATTTTACTGAACACCATCCGTCATGACAGCATATGACATGCACCTTGACACATTTTAAGTAAATGTTATGTAACAATTAACATTTTTAGATTTAAATTCAAGTATGTCTCTGCATTTTAAAACCCGAAGAACTCGCCTGACTGAAGTGTAATGAAGTACGTAATGAGGTATGGTAGTAGTAATAAACTTTAACTGTTTAGACTTCGAGTCCTTATAAATTGAGGATCTGACTTATTGTACAAGGTTGCTATTATAAACCATGATTTGGACATAAGGAACTCCAATTATAGAGAATATTAGTGGCCCAAGAACTGAACCCTGCTGAACACCATTTCTTAAACTTTCATGTAATGAAAGTGGCCCTCTTTAGTGGCCCTCTCCAGTAATGAGGATCTCACTTGATCTACAAGTTTGGTGTTCTAAAGCATGATTTGGACATACGGAACTGTTCCCATTATAGAGAATAGCAGTGGCCCAAGAACAGAACCCTGCTGAACACCATTTCTAAGATTGTTGTGCAATAACAGTGGCCCAAGAACTGAACCCTGCTGAACACCATTTCTTAAACTTTCATATAATGAAAGTGGCCCTCTCTAGTGGCCCTCTCCAGTAATCTAAAATTGAGGATCTGATCTGATGTACAACGTGGGTGTTCTAAAACATGATTTAGATATAAGGAACTGTTAACAGCTCCTGTTATAGAGAATAGCAGTGGCACAAGAACTGAGCCCTGGTGAACACCATTCCTTAAACTTTAATGTAATGAAAGTGGCCCTCTCTAGTGACCCTCTCTAGTCTTCTGAAATTGAGGATCTGACTTCATATACAAGTTTGGTGTTCTGAAGTATGATTTAGATATAAGGAACTGTTACCAGCTCGTATTATAGAAAATAGCAGTGGCACAAGAACTGAGCCCTGGAGAACATAATTTCTAAGATTGTCATGTAATGAATGTGGCCCTATGTAGTGGCCCTTTCTAGTGGCCCTCTCCAGTCCTCTGAAATTGAGGATCTGACTTGATATACAAGGTTGGTGTTCTAAAGCATGATTTGGATATAAGAAACTGCTAACAGCTCCCGTTATAGAGAATAGCAGTGGCACAAGAACTGAACCCTGCTGAACACCATTTCTAAAACTGTCATGTAATGAAAGTGGCCCTGTCTAGTGGCCCTCTCCAGTCCTCAGAAATTGAGGATCTGATTTGATATACAAGGTTGGTGTTCTAAAAGATGATTTAGATATATACAACTGTTAACAGCTCCCATTATAGAGAATAGCAGTGGCCCAAGAACTAAGCCCTGGTGAACACCATTTCCTTTTTTGGTCACCACTAGGTCCTGAACTAGAATATTTATGAAACAAGTTTAGGCCGAGCTTCTTAATGTATTCTGTCTTATCATCTCATTAGCTTTGTTGCTCTCTCTCTATCCTTGGTCGGCCAGAGGAGGATGGGTTCCTCCCTCGAGCCTCGAGGGTTCATGACATGCGCCGTGACACGTTTATGGCAGAGTTATGTAAATACTGTACTACAAGTGAAATGTTAGCAGGAAAGTGCTGTAGACTTGCATTTGTTCTACTATTTGTACTGTCACAGAGTGGGAGCTGAACTGAACCTAGATCAGCACTGCTGCACTGACACATCAGGAGTGGCCTTCAGTTTGCCATCCGATATTGATTTAGCTGGATTTCGTGAAACTAAACTTAAACTTTAGCAAATGAAAATGAAAATGTGACCATATCTATATATACCCGTGCATAGTTGTCTGTGGGTCTGCCCAACTTTTGCGCCAGGCCACATCCTCCCATCATGCACCTGAAGCCATATTTGTAAAACAAACATCCTCCCATCACAGAGATGAAACTCTAGAGTACAGCTGAACTCCCAAAGGTCCTCACAACCATCTACAGTCCTTTTTCTGCACCAACACATCTGCAGTCGCCCGTAAAGCAAAAATCAAACCAGGCGCCTGAACTTTCAAATTATTTACAGCATCTTACAGCTTTTTAAATCTTGTATCTGTTGCTATTTTTATATTTTATACACATTTGTACATTACCAATACAGTAAATATAACCAACCTTCTCTTCGTGGAAGTGTTTCACAATGAATGGACCAACTGAAATGCTGTACAATGACTTTCTACATTGAAAGCTGAGCCCATTTCTTGATTTTCTGGTGAAGCTACCATTTGGATGCATGATCTTATGCTGAATATAATGAATAATAATAATAACAATAATAATAATGAAATTTACATTATTCTACATTCATGTAGAATTATGGTTTTGCTCCAGTATTTGACCCTATACTAGAAAGATGGCCTCAACCTACAGAGGCAAAGCCTAAAGCCGTATAATTTGACTGTCTAAATGTGTAAGCACGCACCTGAATTATGGAAAACAGTGATAAATACCTTTAGACGTACATGCCACGGTCATAGCAAGAGCTTATATATCCAAATTAATAACTTATTACAGTAGACGTTTACACTTTTAGGTCAGACTGGACCATTTCTGCTGACCCGTCCAGTCTGAAATCTTCACACCAGCCACTGCTTTCAAAAGATGTGAAATAATTATGTTGTAATAGCAACAAAAACAAAGTCCTTATATGTCAGCAACATGCAATAGGCCTTGTGACACAGAGACATTTTGCTTGAGCTCCAGGAAACGAAGCACTGATGCAACCGACATCATTGCGCTCGCAGTGGAACTCGGTTTAAGGTCCATTTATATAATCCAATAACTTCCATTGAGGCCTATAAGGCACATACATATACTTATGCTGACTTTCTGCCAGTATGGGATGATTTCACCAAAGAGTGAGAGAGAGTGAAAGAGAGAGAGAGAGAGAGAGAAAGAGAGAGGCTGAGAATGACCTACTTGAGTCTGGATCCCATGCTGTAGCTGTAGGATGGAGTCCATCAGTGTTTTATTGGAGTTCTTGCTGTAAGAGGTTCATTGTACAGCTAAGAGCAGCTTATCGACACACACACTTACACACACTCACACACAGACGTACACACACACACTCACAGTCGAGTGGATAAGCGGCAGACTCGCAGCTAAAACGCTTACTTCCTGATCTGGGTGCATTCGTGTGTGTGTGTGTATGTGTATGTGGTCTATGTGACGACCTTGGCTGCTTCCTTCTCCTTACATCTCCAGCCCGTCTCTCCATCTCTTCCTCTTTTATCACTGATTGCTGCACATTTAGTAGTCAAGTTTATTTGTGTAGCAAACGTCACAAAGCATCTTTACAGGAGTTTAAAAGCATAAAAAACATGAAATCACAACAATTTATCCACTGTGAGCGAGCCAGAGGCAACGGTGGCAACAACAACTCCCTCAGAACTGTAGAAGAAACCTTGGGAGGAACCAGACTCACAAGCAGAGACACATCCTCCTCTGGAAACAGTATTTACAGTTTATAAACTAAAGCTGAGTCTGAAGGTAAGAGCTTTAGAAGCTGTACAGGTGCTACATCAGGTAGATGATACAGCGATACAGTCAAGGATGGAGCAAATGTCATCAATGGAGAGGAGAACTGGTGACGGGAGGGTCCTGGTGGTCAGTTCATTAACAGTATTGGGTGGGACAGGTGGGCGGTTATTTCCTCAGAAAGAGAAAAGAGTTAGTTCTGGTTTGGGTTAGTACAGAGGATGAGAAGTGTATCTATCTATCTATCTATCTATCTATCTATCTATCTATCTAGCTATCTATCTGTTTGTCTGTCTATCTATCTATCTATCTATCTATCTATCTATCTATCTATCTATCTATCTATCTATCTATCTATCTCCTCCCCATGTTCTCTTCAGATCTGAAAACAACCTCAGGTATTTCTGTCCATCCTTCCGCTGTGAGAAGACAATTCAGAGTTGTTGTTCAATAATGCTCATAAAGGAATGTTTTGGTGACATGCTGATGGTCTTCTCCGGGGGCGAGGGGATCCTCCAGCAAGACAATGAGACACGAGCAGAAATGTCCTACACTGGTTGGAAGAGCTGGCCAAGACTCCCAGGAAATACCCTGGACCCCTAATTCCCCAGACTTGAACCCAACTGAGCATCTGTGGGACCACCTGGATGCTGGTGTTGGCTCTATGGATCTTCCTCCACGCTCCCTCCAGCAGCTGTGAGATGCAATGCAGTCAGCATGACTCCAGATACCAGTGACCACCTACCAGGACCTTACTGAGTCTCCCAGTCTGTCTAGCTGCTGTCTGTGCTGCACACGGTGGTTACTCTGGATATTAGCTGGTCATAAACTGGTCACAGCTCACATCCTTTCAGAAATATGTGATAAATAACAGAAACACCACATTAAAATACTCATTGGCTGTTTTATCAGAAACTCGTAGTATACAGGTGAAGCGCTGGCTCAGTCCTGGAGTGAGTGCTGCCTCTGTAGCAGAGAGTGATTAGAAAGCTCTGGGTGATTTCTAGCGGTGTCATCACACACGCAGTTCTGGAGAACATGAAGAGCTGAGAGGAACTCGAGGACAGGAATAGACTTCCTCTATTGAACAGCCGCTTTTACTCTTCACTGTCTGTCATTCTCTCTCTCTCTCTCTTCACCCCTCTATCTATCTATCTATCTATCTATCTATCTATCTATCTATCTATCTATCTATCTATCTATCTATCTATCTATCTATCTATCTTCATAACGACGTATCTGCTGCAACAGCTAACAGTTTGTTAGTGTAACAAATTAGAGTGAAAGCCAGTGAGACTGCTGAGAGGTGTGTGTGTGACTCTTAGGGTGAGAGTCAAGTCTTGTCATGTCTCTGAATGAGGAGGACCCAGACTGTGCAGCCTCTCTCTGTTTTATACGTATGTACTGTAGTGCACCACTGCTGGCTTATCCACTCATGCAGAGCATCATGGAAGCTCTGGACTCACCGTTAGACAGACTAGCTCTTAGTGTGGACGTTATAAGAGCGTGGACATGCTGTTTGTGTGTTATTGTACTTCGGGACACTTTGTGTGGGTTTTCTATCTACTATACAGGAAACATGTGGCTAGAGGTGACCGGCCTACAACGTCAGCCATGTCAGCCGGCGCCGAGCAGATGTTCTCTCCTGCTGCTGTGTTCAAGTACAGAGCGTTTGATTAAAGCCACAGCTCTTTGGTCAATTTCCCTGATAGATGGGCTTGAGCGATTGATTATTTATTAGTTTAACACTGTGGAAGTTCTCCCAGGAGGACTCGAACACTGTATTATTTATTCATCACAACTTCTGGCCAGTATCTGGCCTACACACCTCATTAAAAAAACTCTACTCCCCTCAGACGCTGTCAGGTGCCAACCTTTTGACCTTCTTCTCCCTCCTTCCCAGCACCACTAGTTCAGCCCTGTCCAGTTGTTGAAGGGGTGGGCTGCACCCTTGACATCCCACTACAGCAGGATAAGTGAAAGTTTTTATGATCCAAGATCTATACTGAGGACATGGCCTCAGCCAAAGACTCCCTAAGTTCCAAATAGTTGTATCATTCACATACTTTAATATCCAGGATCATATCCAGGATAATATTTTAATATCCAGGATCATCTCCAGGATAATACTTTAATATCCAGGATCATCTCCAGGATAATATTTTAATATCCAGGGTCATATTTTAATATAAAGGGTCTTATATTTCAATATCCAGGGCCATATTGGAAAATCCGGCTCCATATGTTATTGTCCAGAATCATATCCAGGATCATATTTTAATATCCACAATCAAATGTTAATATCCAGAGTCATTTTTTAATATCAAGCTTCATATTTTATGATCCAGGATCAAGTTTTGATCTCCAAGATTATACCTAGAATCATATTTTTATATCCACAATCATGTTTTAATATCCAGGATCATATTGATAGTCAGGATGAAAGTGATCTTCCTTCTCCCCTGGTCTCTCTGGCAGAACTGAGACAGCTAATGTAACCGGATTCTCACACGGGCTCTGCAGAGGAACAACTCTACATACGACTGTGTATCATATACGGCTCGCTGAGAGTCTTATTAATATGATTTATAATCTACTGACCTATGAGAGCTTATCGAGAGCCTGAGCTTGTTGACCTGACTAGCTGAAAGGAGCTGGAATTCCCCGCAGACGCAGTCTGTATTCGTATCTGGAGGCTGAACTGCTCGTTTCATTCATTGTTCAATAAGGTCAAGTGGGCTCTGTTGTTACTCTGTTAACAGCTACAAGTACCCAAGTACCTTTGCTCTCTAGAACTGACTCACTTCCTTTTTACTCACCTCTACTTCCTCCCCCTTTTCTCTCTTCTTCTCACTCTATAGTACTGTCAGTAATAATTGAAGCACCAGTGTGTGTGTATGTATATATATATATATATATATATATATATATATATATATATATATATATATATATATAAATAAATTAATTATTGCTAAAACTTTGGGGTTTCTTTGATTTCTTTTTGGATTTCTATGAAATTTCTCTATATATATTAAAGTAAAGTATTAAATACTAAATCATGCAAATTGTTCATATTTCTCAAAATTTCTGGTGAACGTACCTGTCAACTGGGCACCACATTTTTTGTCCCATTAATTCTTAGCTATGCAGCGGCCTCTAGTGCTCAGTAGCTGGAAGTGCCACTTGACAAGCTTCTAATTTCCAGGCCACCTTAAATAGTGCAGCCGTTAAATTCTGGACGCCTTTTGTCTAACCACGATTCACCGCAACATACAGACGACGCAGCACATGATTGGGTTCACTCACAACTTTATTCAATCTACGTTGAATCCAAGGCTGTTGCAATGGTGAAAATAAGTGTAGTATGGTGAACTGGTGTAGTGTTGCTCATGTCATGAGGGGGTCAAACGAGTTTTCGACAGTGGGGGGGGCTGAGAGAGCACGGGAACACAAACACCATCGCTAAAGTGAGAACGTGTGGACGAGAGCTTGCTTCCTTTTGTTACACCTTCACAAAAACACCACGAGTGATAGGGGCTGGAGGAAGAGGGAGGGGTGGGGAGGGGAAAGGAAAGAGAACACAAAGGAACCGGCGGAAGTATTGGCGTGAGGAGAAACGGACGAGAAGAAGGACGTGAAGGCATCAGGCGGCCTCCTCTTCGCCCTCCTCCTCAAACTCGCCCTCCTCGGCCGTGGCGTCCTGGTACTGCTGGTACTCGGACACCAGGTCGTTCATGTTGCTCTCGGCTTCGGTAAACTCCATCTCGTCCATGCCCTCTCCGGTGTACCAGTGGAGGAAGGCCTTGCGGCGGAACATGGCGGTGAACTGCTCGGAGATGCGCTTGAACAGCTCCTGGATGGCGGTGCTGTTGCCGATGAAGGTGGCGGCCATCTTCAGGCCGCGGGGCGGGATGTCGCAGACGGCGGTCTTGACGTTGTTGGGGATCCACTCCACGAAGTAGCTGCTGTTCTTGTTCTGGACGTTGAGCATCTGCTCGTCCACCTCCTTCATGGACATGCGGCCGCGGAAGACGGCGGCCACCGTCAGGTAGCGCCCGTGGCGCGGGTCGCAGGCCGCCATCATGTTCTTGGCGTCGAACATCTGCTGGGTGAGCTCGGGCACCGACAGGGCGCGGTACTGCTGGCTCCCCCTGCTGGTGAGAGGGGCAAATCCGGGCATGAAGAAGTGGAGACGGGGGAAGGGGACCATGTTGACGGCCAGCTTGCGCAGGTCGGCGTTCAGCTGGCCGGGGAAGCGGAGGCAGGTGGTGACGCCGCTCATGGTGGCCGAGACCAGGTGGTTGAGGTCTCCGTAGGTGGGCGTGGTCAGCTTGAGCGTGCGGAAGCAGATGTCGTACAGCGCCTCGTTGTCGATGCAGTAGGTCTCGTCCGTGTTCTCCACCAGCTGGTGGACGGACAGGGTGGCGTTGTAGGGCTCCACCACGGTGTCGGACACTTTGGGAGAGGGCACCACGCTGAAGGTGTTCATGATGCGGTCGGGGTACTCTTCGCGGATCTTGCTGATCAGCAGGGTGCCCATGCCCGAACCAGTGCCTCCACCCAGAGAGTGTGTGAGCTGGAAGCCCTGCAGGCAGTCGCAGCTCTCGGCCTCCTTGCGCACCACGTCCAGCACGGAGTCCACCAGCTCGGCCCCCTCCGTGTAGTGGCCTTTCGCCCAGTTATTGCCAGCTCCACTCTGGCCTGGTAGAGAGGTACAAGAGGGTCTATGAGTCCTTCATAACAGAATAAAGGGGGTCTACATAGGCCAGACTGTTGCTACGTTGACTAGTAGCAGGGTACATGCATTCCTGCAACTCACTAGCAAATGAATTGTAGAGTTTAATCTTCATATATGGAAACTGAGCTCCATGTTCAATGCATTGCTGTACATTTACATATACCCACCTACAGCACTTTAGCTCCGGCCATTCATGTTGAAGTTATAAGGTGTGCTGCAGTGCTTATTTAATAATACTGAGCAGCCAATCATGACAGTCGTGCAGTATATATGAAGATTGACTGGAAATAATAAAGATAATTAAATAAAAGTTTGAAGAACCTATATTATATCGTACTTCTAACTTGCACTTGTATGACATATAACAACAGTTCTGGGTAGTTTGAGAAGAAATAATAGAGGAGATTGGGGCTGATAGCTCTTCAGATCCAGTTGAGACAGTTTTATCACAAATAGCCCAAAAAGAATAATAATAATAATAATAAAAATAATAATAATAATAATCAGACTGGGTTATATGGTTTAATCAACCTAAAACAGTGCTGATTATATACAGTCCTGTAATCAGCACAGGATTAGACTGAATATGTAATATACCCAACACGGTTTATTGGAATCCATCTATCCATTATCTTCCACTTTATCCCACCAATTGGGGTCATGGTGGGAGCTGGAGACAATCCCAGCCTCATTGGGCGAAGGCAGGGTACACCATGGACAGGTATCATCACATGACCAACACAAACTCACACCTGAGGGCAGTTTAGAGTAAGTGATCAACCTAACATGCATGTGTTTGGACTGTGGGAGGAAACCAGAGAACCCGAAGGAACCCACTCAAGCACGTGGAGAACATACACACTCCACACAGAACCACCCGGACCGGGAATCCAACCCAGATCATCTTACTGTGAGGAGACAGTACTAACCACTACACCACCATACTAACCACTACACCACCATACTAACCACTACACCACTGTACTGACCACTACACCACCATACTGACCACTACACCACCATACTAACCACTACACCACCATACTAACCACTACACCACCATACTAACCACTACACCACCGTACTAACCACTACACCACCGTACTAACCACAACACCACTATGCTAACCACTACACCACCGTACTGACCACTACACCACCATACTAACCACTACACCACCGTACTAACCACTACACCACCGTACTAACCACTACACCACCATACTAACCACTACACCACCATACTAACCACTACACCACTGTACTGACCACTACACCACCATACTAACCACTACACCACCGTACTAACCACTACACCACCATACTAACCACTACACCACCATACTGACCACTACACCACCGTACTGACCACTACACCACCATACTAACCACTACACCACCGTACTGACCACTACACCACCGTACTGACCACTACACCACCATACTAACCACTACACCACCGTACTGACCACTACACCACCGTACTGACCACTACACCACCGTACTAACCACAACACCACTATGCTAACCACTACACCACCGTACTGACCACTACACCACCGTACTGACCACTACACCACCATACTAACCACTACACCACCGTACTAACCACTACACCACCATACTGACCACTACACCACCATACTAACCACTACACCACCATACTAACCACTACACCACCGTACTAACCACTACACCACCATACTAACCACTACACCACCATACTAACCACTACACCACCGTACTGACCACTACACCACCGTACTGACCACTACACCACCATACTAACCACTACACCACCGTACTAACCACAACACCACTATGCTAACCACTACACCACCGTACTGACCACTACACCACCATACTGACCACTACACCACCGTACTAACCACTACACCACCGTACTAACCACTACACCACCATACTAACCACTACACCACCATACTAACCACTACACCACCGTACTGACCACTACACCACCATACTAACCACTACACCACCGTACTAACCACTACACCACCGTACTGACCACTACACCACCATACTAACCACTACACCACCGTACTGACCACTACACCACCGTACTGACCACTACACCACCGTACTGACCACAACACCACTATGCTAACCACTACACCACCGTACTGACCACTACACCACCATACTAACCACTACACCACCGTACTGACCACTACACCACCATACTAACCACTACACCACCGTACTGACCACTACACCACCGTACTGACCACTACACCACCGTACTGACCACTACACCACCATACTAACCACAACACCACTATGCTAACCACTACACCACCGTACTGACCACTACACCACCATACTAACCACTACACCACCATACTAACCACTACACCACCATACTGACCACTACACCACCGTACTGACCACTACACCACCGTACTAACCACTACACCACCATACTAACCACTACACCTCCGTACTAACCACTACACCACCGTACTAAACACTACACCACCGTACTAACCTCTACACCACCTTACTAACCACTACACCACCATACTAACCACTACACCACCATACTAACCACTACACCACCGTACTAACCACTACACCACCATACTAACCACTACACCACCATACTAACCACTACATCACCTTACTAACCACTACACCACCGTACTGACCACTACACCACCGTACTGACCACTACACCACCTTACTAACCACTACACCACCGTACTGACCACTACACCACCGTACTAACCACTACACCACCGTACTAACCACTACAACCCTGTAATAACCACTACACCACCATACTGACCACTACACCACCATACTAACCACTACACCACCATACTAACCACTACACCACCGTACTGACCACTACACCACCGTACTAACCACTACACCACCATACTAACCACTACACCACCGTACTAACCACTACACCACCGTACTAACCTCTACACCACCTTACTAACCACTACACCACCATACTAACCACTACACCACCATACTAACCACTACACCACCTTACTAACCACTACACCACCGTACTGAACACTACACCACCGTACTGACCACTACACCACCTTACTAACCACTACACCACCGTACTGACCACTACACCACCGTACTAACCACTACACCACCGTACTAACCACTACACCACCGTACTAACTACTACACCACCATACTAACCACTACACCACCGTACTAACCACACCACCGTACTAACCACTACACCACCATACTAACCACTACACCACCATACTCACCACTACACCACCATACTAACCACTACACCACCTTACTAACCACTACACCACCGTACTGACCACTACACCACCATACTAACCCCTACACCACCGTACTAACCACTACAACCCTGTAATAACCACTACACCACCGTACTGACCACTACACCACCATACTAACCACTACACCACCTTACTAACCACTACACCACCGTACTGACCACTACACCACCGTACTAACCACTACACCACCGTACTAACCACTACAACCCTGTAATAACCACTACACCACCATACTGACCACTACACCACCATACTGACCACTACACCACCATACTAACCACTACACCACCATACTAACCACTACACCACCGTATTAACCACTACAACACCGTACTAACCACTACAACCCTGTAATAACCACTACACCACCATACTGACCACTACACCACTAAACTGTTAGTGCTGTTTGTGTAATTCAGTACTCAGATGAAGGGACGTGAGGACATTGTACGCTACCAAAGACGAAGTTGTCTGGCCTGAAGATCTGCCCGAAAGGCCCAGAGCGGACGGAGTCCATGGTTCCGGGTTCTAGATCCACCAGGATGGCACGAGGAACATACTTCCCACCTGAGAACATGGAGAACAGCAGGAACATTAAACAACCCTGGTATCTGGTACACAGTACATGCAGTATCAGTGTATGAAAGTGCATTTACATGAAGAGTAAGTCCCCTGTACGTCGTTCTTCAACCAG
>CM038722.1:40467609-40547609 GCA_021613375.1 Megaleporinus macrocephalus | reverse complement strand
ATTATATCTGCATGGAACGCCATGGAATTCTGCTAGGTTGCCGATAAGTAGTCATAATACCT
Organism: Megaleporinus macrocephalus; assembly: GCA_021613375.1. Taxonomy (NCBI): domain Eukaryota; kingdom Metazoa; phylum Chordata; class Actinopteri; order Characiformes; family Anostomidae; genus Megaleporinus; species Megaleporinus macrocephalus. The sequence continues at coordinate 40,547,547 of CM038722.1, read as the reverse complement.
TAAAACAACATTGAAATGTAATTCCTCAGAAAATTGTGACAATGTTATATGATGACGTTGTGACAACATAGTGGCAACATTACCACAACCTTCTAGAATCCTTCATGCATTCTGTTATATCTGCATACGTTATGTCTTAATTCTGCTACGTTGCCTATAGTAATAGCGTAAACAGTGTTGTATTGCAATTCTTTGGAAAATAGAGACAATGCTAAATGACAATGTTGTGACAACATATTGGCAACATTGCCACAATCTCCTAGATTGCACTCATTTTAGAGTCATTAGAGTCATTTTGTGTAGTTGTTTTGTTATTCTGCTGAAGTACAATCACACTTATGACTGGAAAAGTGCACCTCCTGAAGGAAACGCAGGTGGTTGGACAGCTTAAGCAGTGTGAGGATCGATGGATGAATAAACGACAAGTAGATGTTAAATGAAACCATAAGGTTTGGGTGTGCTCAAACATGAATGGGACTCTATGGGGGAAAAAAGAGGGATGAAAAAAATGACAAACAGACGAGTCCAGGTCAAACCAACACTGCAGCTGTGGTCGGGGGTCTGTCCTGAGTCAGTGTATGTGAAACGGTGTCTGTGAGTCGAGCAGATGTTCAGTAGATTGATGTTCACTCTTCTATCCTATTCATTCTCTATGGGAAACAATAACCGAAAAATCTGGAATCCATGCATCCCATTAACAATCTGTATACAAGCCTGAATCACACAATCAGACCGGACAGCCTGGAGCTGGAACTTGGCTAATTTTTTATTTAAAGATATACTACACACATGCAAAATACAATTCTATACGATTTTTGCTTAAATTAAAAAAAAAAAAAAGCTTAAATAAATTCTTTTACAGAAATGTTTGGACTTTGGTTTGGTTTTAGAGCTGAGATATTGTCTGAAGTGGGACCCTGGTCAGTGAGATGAGGGTCTGATGTGTGAATCTCATTGCTATATTAACCCTTTGTTTATAACACAAAGGCTAAAAGCAGAGAGCTAATGAAACAGTAGAGAGTGGGTTTGAGCTGGTTCTGGAGCTCAATTACTGTCTGAAGTGGGACTGTTATAACTGACCCTGGTCAGTGAGATGAGGGTCTGATGAGCGTCCTTATTTAATAATATGAGCGAGTGGGTTTGGGGTGGTATTTGGAGCTGGATTGTTGGCTGATGGTGGGTCAGAGGTGGATGAAACCACCCTGGTCAGTCAGAGGAAGGGTCTTCTGAGTGCTGTAATGCATGAAACTGTTTTTAACCTTCTATCAAAGGCAGAGAGATCGTTTCAATTTCGAGATTTTGGGTGGCTACGCTGGCCAGTCAGGGCTGGGTGTGCAGACTGTTTTCATATTCACTGATGATGTCATAAATAAATAAATCTGCAGGAGAAAGACACATTGGACAGGAGCCCCACAGGACCACCACAGAGCAGGTTTTATTTGGGTGGTGGATCATTCTCAGCACTGAAGTGACACTGACATGGAGGCGTTGTGTTAGTGTGTGTTGTGCTGGTGTGAGTGGATCAGACACAGCAGTGCTCTACTAAACCCCCCTACTACTTGCTGGTCCACCTTGTAGATGTAAAGTCAGAGTCACTGATGTCTGGATAGTTTTTGTTGGTGGACGATTCTCAGCCCAGCAGTGACACTGATCTGTTTAAACACACTGCTGTGTCTGATCCACGGCAACTGCACCTGTTGCACATCAATGTCATCCAAGTTCACTCACCTGCAGAGATCCCTCCGAGCTCCATTCAACAGATTCCTCAGGTAAGTTCAGGTGATGTTCAGACATGCAAATGTGGACATGCACAGAAACAAAACAACTAGTGACAGAGCAACCGACCAAACCACAGCAGGCCTCACTCAACGTCAAGCATCTGCCACAAGCATATAGATATACATTCCCTCGAGCATGTCTCTGGTGACCTGCCATAAAACACCTGTGGTCACATTTGTTTTTATTGAAATGATGACATTGAAAATCATACGGAGTATAAAAGCCATTCAGCACGTCTGTTTTTTTAAACTCTGGACTTTTGCCACCACGTTTCACGGTAAGATCAAAGGAGTGTCCCTCATTTTTCTATCTAGCAATCAATTCTTTTATGGAGCAGCTTCCATTCTTCCATGTATGCATTCTAATACAGCACAACAATGTTTATATAGATTGTGTGCTCAGATCGATTGTGTGTTCCGCATTTTCCTATAAGGGCATGTACAAAAGACTGGGTGGCTGTTGAAGACAAGGGTGTAGGAGTGGGTTTGACATTGGAGGGGGACCACATTTGCTAATATGAATCAGAGCCCACCCTATCCCCTAAAATATTACTTATAAGCAGATTCCACTGTAGGTAAGGTAGTAAATCACTGTATGTATAGTGACGTAAAACAACATTTGTGGAATTACAGTAAATTACTAATAAATAAATAAACAAAATACAATCTGTACTATCTATACTTCTGTTTATTATTAGATAAATCCAATTAAAGGTATATTGCTGGCATATTGCTGAAATGAAATGATAAATAAATATATGTTGAGGTTTCCTGACTAGACAAGACTAACATTAATGTTAGACAGTAAGGCTGTGTCCCAAACAGCACCCTCTGGAACATTACACACTGCACTACTGAAAGCACTTCTAACGATGGAGTCCTTTTATTTATTAATTAATTAATTAATTTTATTTATTATATTTTATTTGCTTACGTATGTAGTGTAGTAGCAGTCTGCAGTTTGGGGGCGTGGTCAGAGAGTAATGTAACTTTACGTTTCAGAGTGCTTTCTGACTAAAGTTAATATAAACGTTAGCTAACCCAAACCCTCCTAGTCTGTTACCATAACAACACATTATACTAAAGGCGTTTTATTGCAGTATATATGGTCATCATTGCTATTCATTGCTTTTGTCTCTGATCTCGCGTTTAAAGCTGGCGTGAGCTACCCGACCCTCCAGCGAGGCGAGAGCTCGGCTCAGTGAAGCTGCTGACTGCAGGATACTTCTGAACAAGCATCTCAACACAAACCTTAACAAAGTGAAAGACCACCTAACAAGCAAAGCCCCACAAACACTGCATGTGAATTTTTCTGTGGTTTATTTTTTGGGTGGGACAAATCTACCTGTTTCTGATATTGGGTAGGACATGTCCTCCTATCCCCTCTGGTTCCTACGCCAATGGTTGAAGAGCTACTTTGAGATGTCCTCCTTTTTGCCACATTTCATTAATTTTATTGTTATTATTTTTGCAGAACATTGTCTCAATTCATTACCTGACCAGGTAGTATATAGCAGTATATCATATATTTGACTAGATATTAATAAATAAGATGTCCCAACAAAAAAGAAGGTAATTTCTTGCTTGCAACACTTGCTTGAGTCTCCTTAAGGCTATCTATTCTAGTCCACTTGTTCTAGGATTGACTGACAAGCAAAATCACCAGACCTTAATCCCAGTTCTCAATTTAGAACAGCAGACTGAGGCAAAAACTCTGGCTGAAATATGCACCAGGTTTCTGGAGAAGTGGACTAGAGTGGACAAGACAAAGCTAAGCTAAGTAGGACTACAAAAATACTGATCCATCTGAGCTCCAACCTCTGATGTTAAAGAGTTTTGAGAATACCTTGGATGGCAAGTAAAAGGAATGGGTTCTTAGTGAAATCAAGTCCTCACCTTTTACTCGAATCCCAAACTGAGGTCCAAATTTTCAACACATTTGAGGTGAACACTCGCTCTAACCTTGACCTCAGCTAAACCTCTAAACCCAAGGTGTAAAATACAAGGACCTCCTGATTGAATTTTCTAGCTGATAATGAATTCAATCAGATTTCAGTTTGCAATCGTTTTTTGTATTTGCAGATAAGCTTCAGGTGGCCATCAGTATAACATCTGACTGAAGTTCTTCTATCATCTTGCCATCCACAGGTTAGCTTTGACCACAGCAGTCATGAATGTTACCATCGCAAACTCCTCTTCACCAGCCAACGAAACTGGGGCTTACTTGAATAGCCTCGGCTCTGACCCCAACCCTGAGGACAAATGCCCCTCACCTCCAGTGGGAGCCATCTTTCTGATTTCCATGGAGATCTTCACAGCTGTTGTTGGTTTCCCTGGCAATGTGTGCGTGATTTACCTGATGCTGCGAGGGAAGGTGGAGCGGTCCACGTCCGACATCTTCACCCTCAGCCTGGCTGTGCTGGACGCTGTCTACTGTCTTTCCCTGCCCCTGCACCCACTAAACCTGTTCCTACTGCATGGAGCGGACATCTATCGACTCCGCCTCTTCCTGCTCGGCCTTAACGAGGTTGGTGGTCCTCTGTTCCTGTCCTGCATATGCATTGACCGCTACATTGCCGTGGTGCATCCCATACTGTTCTTGAAGCTCAACAGTGGCCATCACCGCTCGATAGTGGCTGCACTGACGTGGTTGACCACGTTGGTTCACTCCTCCGTTCTGGCAGGATCTTCGTTTCCATACACGGACTGCATCTTCGTGGCGGTGTTCCTGACCGCCTTCCTGGTCATCCTCTTCTGCAACGTGTTTGTCCTGCGAGCGCTCAGGCAGAGTGGCCCAGCCAGCGGAGAGCTACACCCCATCAAGCAACGGGCCTTCTCCACCGTCCTCACCATCTTCATCATCATCGTCATCACGTTCCTACCTGCGGCATTGATCTATCCGTTTGAAAATCTCTTACCAGGAATGATTTACATCTGCTACGTCTTTCCCATCTGCTATGCTTTCGTCACGCTGCGAGCTGCTCTGCAGGCCCTCTTCTTCCTCGGCCGGGTCTGGAAACTTCCCTGTGTGACCTACGATCTGGCCAGCAGGAGCCAAAGTACTGCAAACTGCTTGTGCTGCTGAGAAAGCGATGTTTGCTTGATGTTGCCTTGACGTTTTCCAAAATCAAGAGCCAACCTAATTCTTTTCAAATGCCAAAGATGCCTAAGATCACTCTGAGCCTTAACTGGAATGATGAAATTAATTTCCAATGCCACTATTGTAGGGTACTGTTCATAAAATAAAGTTTGGGAGAAGGACCACGTCCAAACTCCTCCCCTCAGCCATTTCACCCTTTATCAGTGGTGGCCGGTTCAAAAATAATTGAGGGGGGCGTAAACAAACCAACAAATTAAAAACAAACAAATAAAACAAAACTTGAACATGAATTTAGACCTTCTTTCCTTTTGACCTGCACATTTCTCAGTTACATTCTTGTTGAAATCAGTCATCTCTGTGACTAGTCTTTTGAGTAGACCCCCAGCACCACAACAGGCTTTAAACTCGTTCTTGCTGTAGATGAGACTAAGCTCTGTCTTTAGTTTACTTTGCTTGAGCACCAGTTAGGCTTTTAAGGTGTTGCTCAGTGCATCTTCAGGAAATGCTGTGTTGTATTGTTCAAACTCATTTGTCATAAGAAGAGTTGGAAAAGACCCGGGTGTAAGCTCGTCCTCCATCACTTGCCTGCTGCTGAATTTGTAAATTTGGATCAGGTTCAAGCTCCTTTACGTTTTTTCTTTCTTCAAGTGAACGCTTTGAGAAAGCATTTTTTGTAAAGACAAAACTGAATTGTCTCTCATTTGGAAAGAGAAGCTGCTCCAGCCTGCAACTGTTCAATATAAACCAAGATAATGGTTTATCCACAGCGGAGTTAATGAGTCGATTCAGGAATTGTCCAATCACACGATGTTTAAAAAAATAAGCCAGTATCGAAACACTACCAATAAGAGTGGGTGTGTCCTGGGCGCAGAGAGCTGAGTCCTGTGGAAACTCTGAACCAACCAATTAAACAGCAGCCTCAGATCAACTGCTTGCCAAAAGTTGATGCTCCTATAGACACACTCTCATTAGACCAGTGCCCTGCACACAGGAAGTGTGCACAATGTAAGCAATTAAATATAATTATTTATGTATTTATTATTTTAATAAATTCTCACAAGGAGTATGACTAAATAATGTCCTAATTATTTTGCAGTTTATTAATGAACTCATTTTAATATCTGAACGAATTTAAAGGGGCCTTCCCGTCTCGTGAAGAAATTCACACCCCACCTCTTCCCCGACTCCTCCCTCTTTTCCAGCCCTTCCTCGCTCTTGCTCGGCAAGGGGGGGCCTGGCTTCAACTCCATCCGCAAGTTCTTCAGAGTTCCCCTTCCTTGCCTTGCCTTAAGTGGTCCGCACTTCGCAAAGGAAACGCTACACCTACATAACCTGGTCATGACAGCTGACACAACCATAAATGCTCATACATGCTTATTCCTATATGCATCCGTCATAAAGACTACTTTAGCTTCCTTCAAACAAACCAATTACCAATTATAACCTCTATAGCAAAGAATGTATATTATGTCAGTTGTTATGGCAAGCTTATGTAGGTCTAATGTAGCCTTATGAACAGTACCTTTACCTTTACATTACAGTAGGGTGGTGTTCATAAGGCTACATGACACTCATGTGGGCCATTCTAGAGGCTTTTTAAATTTCTTGTATCAATGTTTTTAGTAAAGTTGAAAGATAGATCCCAGTTAGATCCCATTGCTTGGAAGCAAATGTCTCCCGAAATCTGCAATTAGGTCAATGTTTCTGGGCTGGAAAGAAAAATATGTAGATTTTCTGTGGATGCAACTGTGGAAAGCTGTTTGCTGGTCTAGAATTTGTTGTATTACAACTAAAAGAGTCACTACTGGATCATTTGGTACAGTTTCATTAGTTTTCCTCTGTTGACGTAGAGACAAAACGAAAAAGTCAGTAACGGAATTGAATAAAATAAACATAATTAAGGTATCGGGTCAACTAAAGCAAGATTGTTTTAGGGCGTGTTCACACCTGTAGTTTGTTTCACTGGTCCGGATCAGTTAACTGGTCCGGAATTTGTTTACGGAATTCGTGGAGCGTTTCCCCCCATGGTTCATTTTCACAAAGGCAAAAACCTAAACGCACCAAAATGCACCCCAACAAACCACCACAAGTGTCTGCCCAAACATAAAGTAGGCAACGTACCTTGTTGCTAATCCAAGTGAGACCTTGGTTTGTTGTCCTTGCCCGGTTAGCTACTAAAGCTATCCAGTTCTCTGTTTACATGATGTGCTACATCCCATGTTGGTAAGCACACCTGGTTACTGTCATACCCCGCCATGTTCCCCGCGTCCCTCGCTTGTTTACGTCCTGTCAAGTCCACGTGGTCTTTGTTTACCTTTTGTCATGTGTTCCTTGCCTCGGCCCTCCACCTGTGTCCCATCATGTTCACCACCTGTTTCCGTTTCCCTCTCGTTATCCTGTGTATTTAGTCCGCCTGTTTTGCCCTCTCCCTGGTCGTTCATTGTTGTTGTTTATGTTAATGTTACTGTTGTTGTGGTGTACTCCGTCTGTTTCAATATTAAATCCGTGTTTAAACTACAGTTCGCAATTGTGTCTGCAACTGCCTTTCCTCGCTTCAGCTACACCGTGACAGAATGAACGACCACAAGGACACAGCGAGCTGTTTGATCCCCCGGATCGAACACGAAGATTTTCTCTCCGCTTGGGAGCTCTGTGCGCTGCTGGAGGCGGATAACCCCGCTCTGCTCGCGGCTGAGATGGCGGCCGGGTGTGCAGCCGTCTCGGCGAACCAGGCTAAGCGGCGTAGCAAACGCCGTAGCCGGAAGCAGACTTCGCGGGCGCCCGCCTGCACAGAGCCGCGGCCACGCGCTCACTCCGTCGTGGCGCCGCTCTCCAGCCCCCCCTGCACAGAGCCGCGGCCACGCGCTCACTCCGTCGTGGCGCCGCTCTCCAGCCCCGCCTGCTTCTGCTTCGCTGCCTCCGTGGACGTCAATGCAGCGAGGTCCGCTGCCTCCGTGGACGTCAATGCAGCGAGGTCCGCTGCCTCCGTGGACGTCAATGCAGCGCGGCCCGCTGCCTCCGTGGACGTCAATGCAGCGCGGCCCGCTGCCTCCGTGGACGTCAATGCAGCGCGGTCCGCTGCCTCCGTGGACGTCGCCGCAGTACCTGCTCCTCAGCCGGCTCCTGTTCCTACTCCCCCTGTCTCCGAGGGCGTCACCGCAGCGCCCGCTGCCTCCGTGGACGTCAATGCAGCGCGGCCCGCTGCCTCCGTGGACGTCAATGCAGCGCGGTCCGCTGCCTCCGTGGACGTCAATGCAGCGCGGCCCGCTGCCTCCGTGGACGCCGCCGCAGTCCCTTCTCCTCAGTCGGCTCCTGTTCCTACTCCCCCTGTCTCCGAGGGCGTCACCGCAGCTCCCGCTGCCTCCGTGGACGTCAATGCAGCGAGGCCCGCTGCCTCCGTGGACGTCAATGCAGCGCGGCCCGCTGCCTCCGTGGACGTCAATGCAGCGCGGCCCGCTGCCTCCGTGGACGTCAATGCAGCGAGGTCCGCTGCCTCCGTGGACGTCAATGCAGCGAGGCCCGCTGCCTCCGTGGACGTCAATGCAGCGAGGCCCGCTGCCTCCGTGGACGTCAATGCAGCGAGGCCCGCTGCCTCCGTGGACGTCAATGCAGCGCGGCCCGCTGCCTCCGTGGACGTCAATGCAGCGCGGCCCGCTGCCTCCGTGGACGTCAATGCAGCGCGGTCCGCTGCCTCCGTGGACGTCGCCGCAGTACCTGCTCCTCAGCCGGCTCCTGTTCCTACTCCCCCTGTCTCCGAGGGCGTCACCGCAGCTCCCGCTGCCTCCGTGGACGTCGCCGCAGTACCTGCTCCTCAGCCGGCTCCTGTTCCTACTCCCCCTGTCTCCGAGGGCGTCACCGCAGCGCCCGCTGCCTCCGTGGACGTCAATGCAGCGCGGCCCGCTGCCTCCGTGGACGTCAATGCAGCGCGGCCCGCTGCCTCCGTGGACGTCAATGCAGCGCGGCCCGCTGCCTCCGTGGACGCCGCCGCAGTCCCTTCTCCTCAGTCGGCTCCTGTTCCTACTCCCCCTGTCTCCGAGGGCGTCACCGCAGCTCCCGCTGCCTCCGTGGACGTCAATGCAGCGAGGCCCGCTGCCTCCGTGGACGTCAATGCAGCGCGGCCCGCTGCCTCCGTGGACGTCACCGCAGCGCGGCCCGCTGCCTCCGTGGACGTCGCCGCAGCGCGGCCCGCTGCCTCCGTGGACGTCGCCGCAGTCCCGGCTCCCCAGCCGGCTCCTGTTCAAGCTCCCCGGTCTGTTCCCGTGCCTGCTCCCCGGACGGTGGTCCGGTCTGTTCCCGTGCCTGCTCCCCGGACGGTGGTCCGGTCTGTTCCCGTGCCTGCTCCCCGGACGGTGGTCCGGTCTGTTCCCGTGCCTGCTCCCCGGACGGTGGTCCGGTCTGTCCCGCCTCCTGACTCCGCCCCCTGTGCGCCTCCTGACTCCGCCCCCCGGACGGTGATCTGGGCGCCTCCTGACTCCGCCCCCTGTGCGCCTCCTGACTCCGCCCCCCGGACGGTGATCTGGGCGCCTCCTGACTCCGCCCCCTTGTGCGCTTCCTGACTTTGCGCCCAGAGCGCTTCATGGTTTTGTCCCGCGTAAGCTACCTGTTAAGGCAGACTTTGTTGCTCCCGCCCGCCCGCCCTGTTCTGTTTCTTTGCCTTGTTTTGTTCCCGTTTTTGTTCCTGTTCCCGTTTTTGTCCCTGTTCCTGTTTTTGGTTTCCGTGTTCCTGTCCCCGTCGTTCTGTTTGTTCCTGTTTTTCTGCCTTGTCCCCCTCCTGGTCTGTTGTCTCGTGTTTTGTCCTGTTCCCGGTTTTGAGTCCTGTCTGGTGTTTCGTTGTTTTCCTTGTCCTCGTTTTGGCCTCCTCCCGTTTCGTCTCGTCATCCTCCTCCTGAGTCTTCTCGTCAGCCTCCTCCCTTGGCCTCTCGTCGTGTTCCTCGTTTCTCTCGTCTCCCTCCTCCCTTGTCGTCTCGTCGGCTTCCTCCTGTAACTTCTCGTCGTCTTCCTCCCGTTTCGTCTCGTCGTCCTTACTCGTCCTCGTCTTTCCTGATTTGTTTGTCTGTCCCTGGTTTTTTGTTCTGGTTCCTGTTTGCCCGTTTTTTTTTCTGTGCCCGTTCCTGGTTTTCTGTGCCTGTCTGCCCGTTCCTGGTTTTCTCTGCCTATTCCTCTCTGCCCGTTCCTGGTTTTCTCTGCCCGTTCCTGGTTTTCTGTGCCTGTCTGCCTGGTCTCTGTCTGTTCCTGGTCCGTCCGTCTGTCTGTTCCTGGTCTCTGTCTGTTCCTGGTCCGTCCGTCTGTCTGTTCCTGGTCCGTCCGTCTGTCTGTTCCTGGTCTCTGTCTGTTCCTGGTCTCTGTCTGTTCCTGGTCCGTCCGTCTGTCTGTTCCTGGTCTCTGTCTGTTCCTGGTCCGTCCGTCTGTCTGTTCCTGGTCCGTCCGTCTGTCTGTTCCTGGTCTCTGTCTGTTCCTGGTCTCTGTCTGTTCCTGGTCCGTCCGTCTGTCTGTTCCTGGTCCGTCCGTCTGTCTGTTCCTGGTCCGTCCGTCCGTTCCTGGTCTCTGTCTGTTCCTGGTCTCCTGGTCCGTCCCTGGTCCGTCTGTTCCTGTTCTCCTGGTCCGTCCGTCTGTTCCTGTTCTCCTGGTCCCTGTTTTGTTTTCTGGGTCTCCTCCTCGAGGCGGGCTCCCGGGGTGTGTTCTCTTTCTCGCCTCTGGAGCTGCGTCCTTTGAGGGGGGGTGCTGTCATACCCCGCCATGTTCCCCGCGTCCCTCGCTTGTTTACGTCCTGTCAAGTCCACGTGGTCTTTGTTTACCTTTTGTCATGTGTTCCTTGCCTCGGCCCTCCACCTGTGTCCCATCATGTTCACCACCTGTTTCCGTTTCCCTCTCGTTATCCTGTGTATTTAGTCCGCCTGTTTTGCCTCTCCCTGGTCGTTCATTGTTGTTGTTTATGTTAATGTTACTGTTGTTGTGGTGTACTCCGTCTGTTTCAATATTAAATCCGTGTTTAAACTACAGTTCGCAATTGTGTCTGCAACTGCCTTTCCTCGCTTCAGCTACACCGTGACAGTTACTAGTGGACTACACCTAATACTTGAGTCTGATAGAGGTCGGATCACGTTTTCACCACAAACAAACCCTCTCGAGGGTTTGGGTGCGATTGTTTTGGTCCACATCCGAGTGTGACTACTGTTTTCACAGCTAAACAAACCACACCAGAGTCCGTTTTAACTAAACTAAATAGTGCTGGTGAGCAAATGCCCTTAGTCTAAAGTCTAAGATCAGTTAAGCACCCAAACTCTGACTTGGATTTTGTAGAATAACCTATATAAGCTCATCATTACAGCCTACATAAGTCAACATAAACATGAATTAAAACCATTTTCTACTTTGGCCATTTCTACTTTTGGGTGAAACAGTGGCTTGTAACCTTTCAAATAAATGGGTATAAAGCAGTGCTTAATTTGTAAAACATCAGGTAATGGAACACTAAAGGTGGGGTGATCCAGCAAGTGGCAGTGAGGGAAAAGGTCCTGGAACGCATAGGCACAACAGTGCTTCAAGTGTCCATCTAACATAGTAGAATTCTATACAATAAAATAATCCTAGCTTTAATGACTGCAGTAAGGAGCTGCAACCATAAAATCTCAGAGATGCCACTGAATGAATAGTTTTTGGTGTCCTACCAAAAAAGGACGTCAAAGAGGTGGTGGATCCACATAAATAAGTTCTGCAACACAGGTATGTAAAATATGAGAGGTGCCGGATCTTGTTCCGGCAAGATCCAGCACAAATTAAGCACTGGTATAAAGGGTTGCCCATGTCATCAATCTGACAAAAATGAATTGGGTAAAAGTGATTTATTGGGAATATTGTTTAGATCACGCATACAAAGTCCATCTATCTTAACCCTTAAAATATCAGGAATTATCAGAAAACCTTTAGAAAGAAACCTAAATGGCATGAAACCCAAAGTAATAGGTTATAAGCACTAAAACGCAATTAAAGGAAAAACAATTCCTAAACGTATTCAGGCTGAACACACAAGCACAATATAAAGGGGTAGCATTAGGGCTTGCCTGGGATCAAGGACCACCATAGATATCCAAGAACTTTCTCTATTTATTGAAGTCACTAGTGGTACCACTGAACTGAGTTGCATCTAAAGTTGCATCTGTCTTCACAGTGTGTCTTCTATCTGGAAGGTTCATGAGGAGCTGTGGTCCACGGTCCAGTCCTTCTTAATACAGGTCTGTATTTGCCCTGTAAAACCAGAAAGCTGTTCTGGCCCAGTGTGTTTCGGTGGTCTCCTCCAATCATCTGTTCAGAATCCAGAGCAGCGTGAGAGAGAGCGCAAACACAGCCAGAGTGGAGGTGTAGAGTTTAAAACAGAACTGGTCCAGCGCCTCCATCAGGTGGAGCCTGGAGCTGCGCTGAGCGTTCACCCAGTTCAGCTTCCTCAACTCCTCACTGACGTCTTCTAACTCCTCCTTCAACCTGCCAATCACACAGCCCCGCCCACACAGCTCTGGCTCCTCCCTGCCGGGCCCCAGCGCAAATGATCTCTTCAGACCTGCAGGATTAGAGATTGTCGTTGGAACGTGACAGCTGATCAACAGACCAACAGAAATGCTCCAAAATAAAAATTCTGGTTCCATTGACTTGCATTGAAAGTAAAGTTTTTGGTCTCTCCTGTGAAGCCGCCATTTGGGAGATACTGGTTTCCTTCAGATTATATGTTTTCACACTTGTGTTACAAGCAACTTTATATATATAGTTTGATTATAGTGTAATTTTATTGTTATTATAGTGTAATTACTGTGCAAATACTGTGTTATTACAGTGTATCTATGGTGTTTATAGAGCATAGTATTTTGTAGCATACTTATAGTGTGGTAACATTGTAACTACTGTGTTTTATAGTGTAATTGTAGTGTTATTATAGTGTAATAACAGTGTAATTGTAGTACTACAGCATAGCGTTAATGTAGTGTAATTCTAGTGTTACTGTAGTGGAGCAGTAGTGTAATTACAGTGTTACTGTACTGTTACTGTAGTGTAATTACAGTGTAACTGTAGTGTAATTAGTGTTACTGTAGTGTAACTGTAGTGTAATTACAGTGTAATTGCTGCTTATAATCTACAGCTTCCTGAATTGATCTTTCTTCATTATAAGGGGCAGTAATCTAGTAATCCATGGCTGCTCTACCCATTTAGCATACAGTACCTCTACTGACACGCCGTCTGTAGGCCCGGAGGTGCTCGCTATCACCGTCTATCTGCAGGAGGTGTGGAGACACCCTCTGTATGATCTTCTCCAGTGGAGTGGAGTGTGTGTGTGAGTCTGGCTTTCCGAGCGTCAGCAACAGCACACTTTCCCCTGTACTGACGCACAGCAGGATGAGACACACCACCAGATAAACACCTGAGAAACAAATTAGAGCCAAACATCAAACGTATACAGTTTCTCCTATAATACCAGCTTCAGTCAAACCAACATATTGTCACAGTGCAAACAAAAACAAGTACCTCCAACTTTAAAAGAGAGAGCAAAAGCTTTCTTTACCTTCAATGTAAGTCAATGGAACCAGATTTTTTTTCTGGAGCATTTTCATTGGTCCATTCATTACGTTCACACAATGTAAACAGCAGATACTTTGTTCAAATGATATTGAAAAATAAATTAAATGCTTATGGCTTATGGAATAAAAGGAGGCCCATCTTTCAGGCTACTGGTTTAATAATGTAGTATCAGCGACATGGGAGCTTTAAGGGAGTGCTTATTTACTGAAGAGAGTGGCAGTGGAGAAGCCATCACTCAACACTAGCTGACACACACAGGAAGCTCTACCTCATGGTAGGCACTAATACTGACCCAAGACACAAACAACACATGTGCACTCTGTAACTGAGCAACAACAATTGTTTACAAAGTTAAAGTATCCCTTGCTGTGAGTAAGATGCTTCCATGGTGCTCTGGGCATCACCTCGTTGCATGGCCAGACCTCCCTCATGACCAAGCAAGCCAGTAGCTGGATGGTACACAGCCCATCCCATTCAATGGTCAAGTATCTCATGACCTTCAAAGAGTTCTGGCTGAGGCCCTGGGGCCTGTGCCATCCCCCACACAGCGTTCACGGCAACCTCTCTGCAGGAGGGGTTTTAGAACGTCCGTTGTCCTGATAAATGAACATACCACAGGGTGGGCTCACTCAGCAATGTCCTCCCTCTGCAGGAGGAAAGAAACTGCATCTTCCTCCCCATTCGCCATGGAACTCCTTGCACCGTGTGGTGGCAACTCAACTGTTCTCTGCCTCCCACCATGTGGTCCCAACGTACTTTTGTTCATGTTTATGCTTTAAATAAAGTATTTGAGATTATATAACTACTCAACATGGCTTGAGGCGAGAGTACAAGTAGCAGAGTGTCTCCTGATGGTCAAAACTAGCATTAGTCTAGTAGCTCAAGCCAACTTACAATACCAGTCCTGACTGGTTACATTTGTGGTGAAACTCAACTATTTGGTCAAGAACAGATAAAAAATGGATACAAATGGCTGAAATGAAAAATGGCAATGAAAACATTGTGAAGGTTTGCCTACTTACGCAAGTGGCCCACATACATCCACCCTCCCAAATACCCCCAAAACTAAGTCCGTTACCCAGCACAGGTGTGGTGTCTCTGAACGGTGGCAGTATGTCGGTGATGAGGACTAGGAAGACGGTGTAGCCAAAGAGCAGCGTGACCTTAAATGGGATTCGCTCGGCACAGTTCACCGGCACTGCGAAAGCTGCAACATCAATCAGCATCACCATCGCGCTGGGCACCATCAGATTCAACACGTAGAACAGACTGTACCGGCCCAACTCCACCTGTGGAGAGAGAGAGAGAGAGAGAGAGAGAGAGAGAGAGATGTCAGTGACATAGGAAACATAGAGCTTTAAGGAAATGCTGTTTTACTGAACATGGCAGCAGTGGAGAAGCCGCCACTCAACACTAGCTCACACACTCAGGAAGCTAGGAACTCTATCTCAACTCTACCTGAGTCAGGTACTATGGTGCTTTAAAACATTCCAGTTTTTAAGACATTTATAAGCAGCAAAAAATCTAAAGGAACGATTGATGTATCCAGAATAAGGAACACTGAGCAAAGCATACAGGATTAATATGAAGTATGTATATATACTCATACAGTCATATTTCAAAAGTGGTGGTAAAATTTACAGTAAATAGAAAGACTATAACAATTTGGTGACCCTTCCTATGAGTCCTGGATTTATAATGCAGTATATGGCATACACAACTGCTTATAAGCTGTTATAATAACAAGCATAGCACTTTATAAAATATGCATATAACACATTTTAATATCTGTCCATAAGATCTTTGTAAACAATAATTTTGCTAAGCTATTACAAGCCATGTTGGCTACAACCACTTCCCAGGCAAGGGAAAAGATTCCGTATGAAATGGTAGAACAAGTAATGACCTGGCGTAGTGTTCTATAACAGCAGTGTATGCAGTGTTCCTGTGAACAGATATGTTAATGCGTTATCAGGCCTGACTTCATGAAGTTGTGTAGTCTGGCTTTATAAAACATTTGTAATGCTGTAACTGAATTGCTGGATTCATATAAACTGCTACCAACAATCTTTTATAAAAAATGTGCATAAAGATTATTGGCGTGCATAAGTACAGTGTGCTATTTATCATGTTCTTGTACGCACCCATGCCAAATATATGTATATGTTGCTGTCCAAAGAAGAGTTTTTCTACCTCGCTGATGTTTACATTGTGTGAAAATGTCATGATAAATGGACAAATAGAAATGTTCCAAATGTCCTTGCTTGGAAAACTTTCTGGTTCCATTGATATTGAGAATTTTGATTAAAAAGTTGTATGTTGTTTTTTTTTGGATATTATATATATATATGTATATAATCAGTACCAAGCAGGTGTGAGGGGTGTAAGCTGTCTACTATGGAAAAGTGGAACTGTGATGGAGCTTCATCCCGAATCAGCCCACCAATCAGTCAAATCAAACAAATCCTTAAATAGAGGGCAGTCATTGGCTGAAAGTTAGGGAACCATATATACATATATATCGTCTAAAGAAAAACCAAAATATTATTAATATGATATAATATTAAATATTAGTATGTCTAAAATAATAACTTTACTAGAGAGGCCAAAAACCTACTTAACTTTCAATGTAAGTCAGTGGAACCAGAGTTATTTAGAAGTTGTTTTTGAGCATTTCTATTGGCCCAATCACAATGACATTTACATACAATGTAAATGACCATTGTCACGTTCAAACAAGGCAGAAAACTAAGAATGGACAGAAATGGAGATACATGTTTTTTTTTTTTTCTGGACAGTGACATCATGAATGAAACTGAATAAGAAAATATTAAAAATTAACCGTAGTGATTACCTGAAAGCTGAGATGCGAGTACTGTTTCTGGCTGTAGGTGTACACTTTAACCTCCATTAAGTCCCATTCACCGTGACCTTTTCTGTTAAACTCTGAGCGCCCCCTGGTGTCCACATACAATAACACGTCCTGCTCTGCAAGAAACCAGCAGAAAGGTGTCAGGGGGGCATCTCGTTGTAGCCTATTATCATCCTACCTAATGCAGGACAGTGTATGAGAACACGCAATCACACAGGTTTGTTGACGGCGGAGTGGGGGGATCCAGTATCTCAGGGTGTTATGTTACCTTCTGGTTCTCTCCTTTTAGTTTAGACTGTTATAGTTAGATCTGCCCGAGTCGCCAGCCACACTCTAAAATTTTAAATCACTGTACCATCCAGATGTACCCGCATTGAGATAAGAGGAACTGTTTCAGCTCACGCCCACTTTACATAATGCCTCAGTCAGAGTGTGCCTCAGTCAGAGACTGCCTCAGTCAGAGACTGCCTCTACCTGTGCAGCTTCTAAAGCTTTACAATCCAGATTTCAAACAGAGACTCTTTTCTTTGGTGTTTAGTTTATTAACCTGTAAATACTGTTTGATCAGAGGAGGATGGGTCTCCCTATCTGAGTCTGGTTCCTCACAAGGTTTCTTCCTCCAGTCTGAGGGAGGTGTTGCCTCTGGCTTGCTCACTGGGGGATATATGTTGTAACTGTCTGTTTTCAAAACTCTGTAAAGCTGCTTTGAGACAACATCATAGTAAAAAGCACTATATAAATAAACTTGACTTGACAGCATTGACACAGAGTTAAACATAAAAGCCTGTTTAATGTGAGTTGTAATGCAGCTAATAGAAACGTACCTCTGTGCAGCTGAGGGTAAAGGGTAATGTTGCACTTCTGCTGGTCAAACGGAAACAGGAGCATGGCCAGATCGCAGTGCAGAGTCAGCACTATGTCCTCTACCCTGTTCACCCAGCCCGTCCACTCCACACTCACATAGCCCTCCGAGTACTGCCGGTGAATGGCAATGCTGTGCAAACAGATAAAAATGCATATTGTGTAATAAAACTGTAATTAGAAACAAAAATAACTCTAGAATGAAAAGGGGCCCAATATTAAGCCTTGTGGAACCCCATAAATACCACAACAGCAATAATCTTCAATACCCTTTAGCTTCAGCCAACCTTAAAAAATAAGTTTACAACTTTTTCAAAATAGATTGGATTTGCAACAATAAACAGCTTATTTTTCAGGTTGAATATGTGTCAGTTTAATTGGGATGATTGTTAAAAGTATATTATTATCAATTAAAACGTTTAATCAAATTTCTGCTCAATTTTTGGAAACGAAATTTTGTTTAATTATTTTTTTTTAAAACCTTGAAAAATAGGGCAAATTGTTTAGTCACCTTTCCAACTTTTTTTCAAATTCATAAAAAGAGCAGATTCAAATCAACTCACAATGAAAGACCCCCCATAAGCATAAATGTAGACTTACGCCTCTCTAATGGTGATATCAGGGGTCCACAGTCTGGAAGTTGGCACAGTAAAGTATGGCAGACCATCATACCGCAAAGGATCCCATGATATAAACTCATCCCTCCATCTCTATGTAGAGCAAGAAAGTTGAGAGGTAGAGAAATTCTTTTCAGGTTGAATGCATCAAAGAACATAACAGAAAAGCACCAATAAACTTAAATACATACAGCACATTTACAAAGCATTCACAGCGCTTCCCTTAAAATAAAGGTTGTTTGAATTTTTACAAATTCAGGTGCTCCCGTTTCCACTGACGTAAATGGAAGAGGTTTGGAACCACCAGGACTCGTCCTAGAGCTGGCTGCCCAGCCAATCTGAGTGATCCGTGTGGAATGGCCTTAGTTAGGGAGGAGATCAAGAACCCAAGGGTCACTCTGACAGAGCTCCAGATAGCTGGAGAACCATTTCTGCAGCACTCCACTAGACCTGTGCGGTAGTGTGGCCAGATGGAAGCCGCTCCTCAGTAAAAGGCCCGCTTGGAGTTTGCCAAAAGGCGCCTGAAGGACTCTCAGAGAATGAGAAACAAAATTCTCTGGTCTGACGAAACAAACATTGAATTTTGGTCTGAATGCCAAGCAACATGTCTGGAGGAAATCAGGCAGCACTCATCACCTGGACAATACCATCCCTACAGTGAAGCATGGCAGTGGCAGCATTATGCTGTGGGGTTATTTTTCAGCAGCAGGAACTGGGAGAAGAGTCAGGGTTGAGGGAAAGATGAACGAAGCAGTGTACAGAGACCAACTTGAAGGAAGCCTGCTCCAGAGGGCTCTGGACCTCAGACTGGAGCGAAGGTTAATTTTCCAACAGGACAATGACCCTTAACCCACAGCCAAGATAACCAAGGAGTGGCTTCAGGACCACTCTGTGAATGTTCTTGAGTGAGCCCAGACTTGATCATCAATGGAGAGATCTGAAAATAGCTGTGCACCAACGCTTCCCATCCAACCTGATGGAGCTGAAGAGGTTCTGTAAAGAAGAACGGGAGAACCTGTCCAAGTTCGTGTGCCAAGTTCGTAGCATCATACTCAAAAAGACTTGAGGCTGTAGTTGTGGCTGCTTCAACACAGTATTGAGCAAAGTCTGTGATACTTATGTACACTACCGCTCAAAAGTTTAGGATCACTTTAGAATTTCATTTCATGCAATTTTCATGCAATTCACAAACAATATTGTCCATTTCACAATTAATGTAAGTGTGTCAGATGATTTTTAAAGAATAAAAATGTTTGTATTAAAGTCTATTTTTGTATAGAGGCTTATTTTACATATAGTCCTATTATCAGTAATTCTCAGTCCTCTGTCTAAATCTCCTGGTACGGCCGCCAATCCAAGTTAAGGATGTTATTGGACTAATTGGTTGTTAGGACACTCTTGCTCAATTGTGATGCCCAGCTGAAAAACATTCTACTAATAAGCGAGATTAAAAGGGAGAACAACATTCTAGGTTAGTTTAGTATCTGAAGCATCAGCAGTTGATGGCTTGCTGACCGACTCACAATGACCAGAAAGAAACAACTTTCTTTAGAGACCCGTCAGTCCATTGCTGTGTTAAGGAAGAAGATACTCCATTAAAACAAGAACATTTCACTGTGATCCCAAACTTTAGAATGGTAGTGTACATGTGATATTTTTGTTTTTTTATTTTGAATAAATTTGCTAAATTTTATACAATATATACAAATAATACAAACCTTGTTGATTTTGTCATTATGGGGTACTGTGTGTAGAATTTCGAGGGGAAATGAATTTAATACTGTCTGGAATAAGACTGTAACATAACACAATGTGGAAAAGTGAAGCGGTGTGAATACTTTCCAGATGCACTGTGTCTGTGTGTTTACACGCCTACCTGACTCAGACGAATGTGAAGTTTCACCGTTTCCTCCTTTTCATTCTAAAGTCAAAACAAAGTCAATCAGTGATTCAAACCTCAAGACTTTTACCCAGTAATGCCCAGTGAGGATGTGGCTGAGGTGAGCGTTAGGGTTACGTGCACTTATACAGAAGCTTTACAAACACTGCACACACACACACCAATGCTACACAACACTATGTTGTGAGTGCATCGAAGCGAACTCACCACGTCTAGGATTTTGAGGACGTGCAGCTCCAGATAAAGGCCAAGCGGAGAACTCCAGTCTTTCACAGGTCTAACCCAGGCTGAGGAGTAGCACGTTATGTTGCTGACCATAGACACCAAGTCTGAATGTGCACAACACACTGACACACACACATTCCTTTAAATATACTGCATATGTACACAGTAACACTGGTTTTGTGACAATAGAGCAGTTTAAAAAGGGGCCTAATACTGAGCCATGAGGAACACCACAGTATTACAATACTACAGAGCCCTTTCCACTTTCAACCTTTCATTTTAACTTCCCATTCCATACTCTCATAACTACACAACTTAAACACTAGTCTCACAGTACCTAGTAAATGTATAGCTCTTGAATAAGAAGTCTAGCAGCAACTTATTACAACACATATCATCGCTGTCCAATGAAAAACAAGTAGCTCCAAAATGGATAGACCAAAAACTGTCTTAACTTTCTATGGAAGTCAATGGAACCAGAACATTTTCCAAGCTGTTTTGAAGCATTTCTATTGGTCCAGTCATCATGAAATTTTCACACAATGTAAACAGCGACTGTTGTGTTTAAATTAATGTTGAAAGATGAAAATTGACAAAAATAGAAATACAATTTCATTGCACAGCGACGATATGCTATGAATGGATGCCAACAGCTGCTAGTGAACCTCAAGTCAGGCCAGTTGTTAGTCATTATTAGCAGCAATAGCTAATTAGCTGTCTGTACTATTCGGTTAAGTTTAGTAACTGAACAGGAAACTGTAAACACTATACAGTTTAGGCTCAGGTGACCTTTCTTACCTGTCGAGGATAGAAAAACCACTAGCAAGGCGATATATCCAGCCATTTCTCCATTCTTTCACCATTACTCGCTCTATTCCTTTTCTCTTTCACACAATTCCACTGTTTCTCTCTGCCTCTTCCTCTGAGCCCTTCTGTTCTTTTCACCCGTGCGACTTGTTTCCATATTCAAATTCACTTCTCAGGTGTGTAAACTGTATGTGAGTGTGACTGTGTGTTATTTGGTTATCAGTAACGTTCTAACAGAGATAGCCTCTTCTCCGCCAGCAGGAGGCTGGGGCTAGTGGCTTGGATGTCTGAGCTTATAAACATTATATTAGACGTGCTAAGATGAAGCAGTATGGTGAGTACTTCTCAGAGGTGTCTCAGAGTATTTATACTTCATTACCTTACTTAAGTAGAAATTTTAGTTATTTATACTTTACTGGAGTAATTATTATTTAGTCCAGTTTTTATTTCTACTCCTTACATTTACACATTATCTGTTCTTTCTACTCCTTACATTTTAAACATAGTCTCGTTACTCCTATTTCATTTCAGCTTGTTTTCATTCATGTACATTTACATTCCAGTAAAGATTATTGATAACATGTCTTTGAAGTTTGACTTCATTACAATACTTATAGACAACTAGTCATCATATCTTCTGCTCCATGAAACACATGTTAATGTTCAGTAGTAACAGATATGCTACTTTAATATATTTACATTGTACAAAACTACATTCATGTTTAATGGGTGTATATGAGCTGAAACAGGAAGCCTAGCGCATCCCAAATTTATCAACATTAACATTTTTATATAACATTATAGTCATTATGGCTTTTAGAAGAATGGGGTTTTGGGGAGGTGGGCTAGTGCACTATAGACCCCTGTGGTGTGGCCTAAGCTTTTATGCTTAATGGCGTATTTTACCCATTTACATTGCTTTTACTTTTATACTTTAAGTAGTTCTGAAAGCAGTACTTTTATACTTTTACTGGAGTTAAAAGCTTGAGTTGATACTTCAACTTCTACAAAAGTATTTTTAAACCCTAGTTTCTATACTTCTACTTGAGTAATGAATGTGTATACTTTTGACACCTTTGGTACTTTGGTAATATGATTTTTCTTAGAAATGAAAAAGAGACATACACTTACATACACTTAGTAACGACTCCAGACCTGAGACTGATGCAGCCAGCGAGTGTGAATTTCTCTGTCACTGTAATGAATTGTGTTTTGACAGAGACAGCTTTTCAGAAAGGTGACACTGGATTTACGCTGCTGGTTTTGGAGTGTACACTTATAATGTTCACCCCACAGCTGACCCATGGTAAGTTTCCGTTGAAAAAGGAGAAAAGTAACACAGAATAATGACAGAGTGTTAGTAACTAGGTTAGTGGTGGCTTGATATATCACTTATTCATGTGCGATACTGATACCACAACCATGAGAATCAGCCGATACTGACACCGATACTGGCTTTTTGCTACTAAGCTGTTAATAATAAATCTGGATACAATACAAAACAGATATTCTCGATAAATATATCGTATTGGACTTATAGGTATATCATAGCAGACTGATAGAGATTTTGTATCAGACTGATAGAGATTTTGTATCAGACTGATGAATATATCATATCGGACTGAGAGAGATACCGCATAGGACTGATAGATATATCGTATCGGATGGTAGATATAGTGTATCAGATGGTAGACATAGTGTATCAGACTGATAGATATAGAGTATCAGACTGATAGAGATATTGTGTTGGATTGATAGATAGAGGTTTTTTTTTTCTTGACTCTGTTCATCCTCTTCTCGTGTCTTATCTCCTCAGTTCTTATTTGTTTGCCTGGAAATTAAATATAAAGGACTTTTGCACAGTGTTGTGTATGTATTGTGTTGTTATACTTCATTACTGGATTATATATTATTGAACAGGTGCTGTACCTGCCCCGCCTCACTCCTCGCTCATCCAGTGGCTGGATGGTGTGATAGGGGCGGAGTCTGCCAAGCTCAGACCGGTTTCTGATTGGATGAGCGCTGTTCCTGTCAGAGTAGACCTGAGCATCCTGAGTGTTCTAGGAGTGGTGAGTGAGTGAGAGAGTCAGAGAGAGAGAGAGAGAGAGAGAGACTAATACTCCATCTACAGTCTGATTATTACTCTACGTGTTGGTTTTGTTTTCTGACAGGATGAAAAGAATGAGCGTCTGCTGCTGTATGTTCTGTACACACAGGTACAGCGTGAGTTAAACACTCCCACTCTTTATCACTCTCTCTCTATCTCTCTATCTATCTATATATTCTATTTTCTTATATTTTATAGCTTGGTTTTACTCTGTGTATTCTATTCTTCTTTGTTCTCTCCTTTTTGTTCTGCTGTATTCCATTGTGATTTATTCTATTTTTGGATTTATTCTATTCTATTCTGTAATATATTCTTTTCTATGGTGCTGAACCCTAATTAATGTATTAGAATTTTTTCTATGTTATTATGTACTCTATTCTATCCTACTGTGCTGTAATATATTATAATTCTATTCTATTCTATTCTATTCTATTTTGTAGTCTATTCTATCCTACTGTGCTGTTATATTATAATTCATTCTATTCTATTCTGTACTCTATTCTATCCTACTGTACTATAATATATTCTAATTCTTTCTATTCTATTCTATCGTACTTTGCCATAATGTATTATAATTCATTCTATTCTGTACTTTATTCTATCTTACTGTGCTATAATATATTATGATTTGTTCTATTCTATTTTATTCTGTAGTCTATTCTATGCTACTGTATCCTAATATATTATATTTTATTCTATTCTTTTCCATTTATGATGTACTCTACCCTATTAGTTTCAATCTATTCTCTTCATTTCTATTCTTCCTAGCTCTAATAGATTATTTTCCTACTCTATTAAATTTTAATGCAGTTATTTCTATTCTGTTTAATGATATTGGTTTGATTTCATTCCATGCGATCATCCTGTCATACCATGTTCATATCATATTCTATTGCATTCTGTTTTATGTGCTTTTCCTCTATTCAATGGAGTATTATTATAATTACTATGTTTAGTTAAATTCTATTCTATACTATAATAATAATAATAATAATAATAATAATAATCACTTACATTCTCTCATTTTCTCTCTGTGTAGGGATGGAAGGATGATCGATTGCGGTGGGATCCCTCTCAGTATGGCGGGGTTCTGAGGGTTACCATACCAGCAGACATAATATGGCTTCCTGATATTATTTTATATGAGATGTGAGCATCTTCTCCCTCCCCACCCCTCTCTCTTTAACATGTAAGATTATACTCTCAGCAGTAGAGGGCACTATTAGACAACAACATCCTGTCTCCCCCCCACCCCCCCTTCCCCGCCTCTTTCTCCCACCAGGGCCAATATTGGTGAAGATTCACCAAACAGTCGGATTTCAGTGACTCATGAAGGGTGGGCGGAGTTACAGCAGCCCCGCCTCCTGGAGTCTAGCTGTCCACTAAACCTCTATCACTTTCCACTGGACCAACACACCTGTAACCTCACCTTCCTGTCACAATCACACACTGGTACACACATAAACACACACAGCGTTCACAACTGCACCTTTACAGTAATCTATAGTAGAACAGAACTAGTCAGAATGTTTGTAAACAGG
This sequence comes from Megaleporinus macrocephalus, assembly GCA_021613375.1. Lineage (NCBI taxonomy): Eukaryota > Metazoa > Chordata > Actinopteri > Characiformes > Anostomidae > Megaleporinus > Megaleporinus macrocephalus. Next base: position 40,523,174 of record CM038722.1, on the reverse strand, counting down.
AAAGAATTGCTACACGAGTTATAATAGAATTAATGTCACATTACAGGTAGAAATCTGGCAATAACAGTAATATTATATTGTGTTGGAGGCTGTTATGTCAGATTTTCCCAAGTACGTAATGGAATTTTGAAGGGTTTTCTGTTTTCCAGCCTTCCAGTGCAGGTACAACCTGAAACCTGACTGCTGCAAGTTTCTGATTATATGACAAATTAACTAGATCTGGGAAGATATAGATTTAACAGTATTTTGGATTAGTATAATTGAGGTGCTACCTGCGTTAACCACATGGTGTACATGCTACAGTGATGTAATGGTGATTTGTTCAATAGAATATAATAGAATAGAATGAACAAGAATAGAATAGAAAGAAAAGAACAAATAGAAAATAATAGACAAGAATAAAATTAAATTGAAAATAATAGACAGAATTGTATTGAACAGAAAATGATAGGCGAAAATAGAATTGAATAGAAAACAATAGACAAGAATAGAATTGAACAGAAAGTAATAGACAAGAATAGAATTGAATAGAATATATTACAGAACAGAACAGACATATATATAATTAAATAAAATAGAATAGAACAGAACAGACAAGTATAAAATAAAACAGAAAACGATAGACAAGGACAGAATAAAATACAATAGACTAGAACAGAACAGAAAAGAACAGAATAGAATTGAATTGAATAGATGAGACTTTACTATATTTCATGTACATTATGTATGTCTTGTGCATTATTTAACTGTAGATGCTTTTATTTCTCTCTCTCTGTCTCTTTCTCTTTCTCTTGTAGTGAAGGAGGTGGAGGTGTACTGGGGGAAGACAGAGAGAGACAGTGTGTTCTCTAGAGGGGAGTGGGAGATCCTCTCTCTCTCTGTACCTCCTGATATTCAGCCCCTCCAGCACTTTAATACCTCTACCATCAGAGTGCAGGTGAGTGTGTGAGGGTCTGTAGGGTTAATCTTTACTCAGGACCAGTTATCATGTATGTGCCAGTCTGTATAGATTACAGTATAGGACTTAAAGCTAAGATAAACTTTAAAATGCTTGGTAATAAGACAAAGTAATTTACACTTTGAATTAAGGATAAGATCATTTAGACTTTACTTGGAATTGCGAGTAAGAAAATATAGATTTCACTTGGAACTGAAAATAAGAAAACTTAGACTTGACTTGGAAGTGATACTACAATGACTTACACTTGACTTGGAATTGAGGCTATAATAACTTAGATTTGTAATTGAAAACACTTAGACCTGATTTGGAATTAGGAGTAATATAATTTAGACCTGATTTGAAATTAAGAGTAAGATAACTTAGCCCTGATTTGAAGTTGAGAGTAAGATCATTTAGACCTGATTTGGAGTTGAAAGTAAGATAACTTGGATCTGATTTGGAACTAAGGAACTGAAAAGCTTGATGGAGACTGTATTGTCTGTAGGTTACAGTAAGAAGATCTCCACTGCTCTATATGGTCACTCTGTTATTACCAAGCGCTCTGATGCTGGTTCTGGACCTGCTGGCCTTCCTCATCCCCATCTACCTCAAACAGCGTCTCAGCATCATGGCAGCTGTCTACACTGGACACTTCATCTTCATCATCACAGTCTTCACCCTCTTCCCTCCCTTCACCCTGCAGCTACCACTTATCGGTGAGGAAAAAATGAGCTTGGCTAGTGTTCTGAAGGTGTTTGTGATCATAAATGTTTAGCCTTGATCTGTTTGACCTCTCTTGGAAACAAAAACTTCTAGGAGACTAATTGCATGGTCCGCTGAGGAGGTGGGGAGGTTGGATTCTAATTCTTGGTTCCTCTCTTGACTGTATAGAAAAAGACTTGCTGGTCTCGATCGCTTTTCCAAACTCTCACAGTTTTTTCTCTCTTTCAGAAATCTATCTCTTTGGCTCTCTGGTTCTGCTGGCCTTGGGCGCTGTAGAAACAGCTGTGTTGTTCCAGCTGTCCAATGACAGGAACTCATGGGTGGTGAAGCGCATTTTCCCTCCCCTATGGCAACTGATGGGGCGGAGTCAGTGGCTGAAGCCTCAAATGCACAGTGAGCTTCAAATACGGCTTAAATACTGAAGTTTCAAATCTGAAACCAACCCAGTATGGTTTACAGTTCTCATCTAATACCTGCTTTAACTGCTCAGTACTTCATCAAGCTAAATCATGTTAACTAGATACTTTGATGAAGTCTGGCCTGTTGGAACTAGTACAGTACTAAGAGTCTCAGCCTCATATGTTCCGCCCACACTGAAGAAGAGCCTTTGGTATAATTTGCATTTAATGTGGCCAGCATTGGGATTTTGTCTCAGTTGCATTTTTTTGGTTATCAAAGTCCTCACAGCCTTCTAGGCCTTCAGGAAAGGCCCAGTGCTGTTAATGTTTAATGGAATCATGCTTGTATTGAAGCTCTGTGAGTTTTACAGTAGCATTAGAACTCTTAGGTTTGAGCAACAGAAATGGGCCGATAAAAAACAGTGGGTGTGGTTTATTAACAGGGAAGTCCAAATGATTGGTCAAAGAAACAGTCCAGGTCAAAATTGTGATGGCTAATGACAAATACATAAAGGTTTCCAAAATACAGGGCACGAAACAGGCAGAGATCAAAACCAGACAGGGAATCAGTCCAGATCATCAAAGTACAGAGTAGCAAACCTTATTACAAAGTCTAAAATAAAATCAGGGTCAGTACACAAGAATAAACAAACAAGAGCATGCTTGGATTGCAGGGAGGAAGTACTTAGAGAGCAAAGAGTAAAGCAAAGCCAGAGAACTTTGGGAATTGTAGTGCATAGGAGTGGTAGGTGCCAATGAGAGAACCTACAGACATGCTAAGAACAGTGTTCTTACGCTAACATTGGTTCGTATCTCAAGCTGAAGAGAAAGGCTATTCAATTTAATGAACTTTCAACATAATTAAAAATAAATCATGTTTCCACTTCTAATAGATGGGTCTAGGATAGTGGACAGCCTTGGTCCTGGACATCTTCCTTCCAACAGAGTCTTTATAAATGCTTCAGTTGATAAGCTTTGTTCGGCTGTATCAGCTTCATTAGTAATAGACAAAAGGGGGCAGCAGATGCAGACTGGAACTAAACTTTGTGGGAAAGTGGATCTCCAGGAGATATGGTGACCTAGTCCTCTGGAAATGTATCACTTTAAGCGAACATGAGCTTGGCTTAATCAATGGACTGTTGCTACTGCTGTTTTTATCAGGTCAATCTACTAAAAATGTCAAGCCTTAAGTAAAACATGGAACTTTTAGAAGCTTTAAAGTTCTGTAATCTAGAACAGCTACACTAGTCACACTAATGGCTATTAGCTTAACAATAAGAAACTACTACACTGTAAATGTCACGAATTTCTGTGACTAAAATTGTGTCAGTAAGATTTTTCTCTTACTGTAACTCATTTATTTTCTCTCTTGTCTCCATCTTTCTCCTGTTGGTTCCTGCTTTCTCCTCCAGAGGGCAGTGGTGTGTGTATGTGTGTAAAGCTGGAGGAGTGTGTATGTGCTCTACAGGTGGAGCTCAGCCACATCCGACACCACCTCCAAAGCCTTCGCGAGGAGAGGAACGCTCTGAGCATGTGCAGAGAACTGAGTTCAGCTTTAGACCAGACCTACCTGTGCCTGCACTGCCTTGTACTCGCCACCGGGGGCGCAGCCCTGTACTGCCAGTGGAGATCAACAGCATAAGATGATGCATTTTTGACAGGAGTAAAACTAATCGAACTATAAAAATAGACAATGTTCGAAAAAATTGCAAAATTATGCCACATTTTATATCAAATGTTAAATTTTTATCCAACGTGTAAACAAGTAATTATGGATAAAAAATGTAAAAAAATAATAAAAATGGCCAAAAATGGAGATGTTTTTCTTTGGAGAGCAAAGTTACTTGTTACTTGATGTAACAAGCAACTGAACTAATTTTACTTAACTTAAATATTTACTTTGATTGAAAGAATAATTCACGCAAATGATATTTTTAAGTCGAATAAAACTAGATTGCTTAAGATTGATAAGTTGCTTGGTACCACATAAAGTAATATGATTATTGTTGTTATAATGATTATTCTATTAAAAATATTACAATTGCATTTGATCATCCTTTTATCCCAGTACAGAAAGAGACAGAGAGATAGAGAGAGAAAGGCAGAAAGAGAGAGAGAGGCGGAGAGAGAGAGAGAGAGAGAGAGAGAGAGGTGGAGAGAGAGAGAGAAAGAGAGAGAGAGAGGCGGAGAGAGAAAGAGAGAGAGAGAGAAAGAGAGAGAGAGAGGCGGAGAGAGAGGCAGAGGAGAGTGAGAGAGAAAGAGGAGAGAGAAAGAAAGAGAGACGGAGAGAGAGGCAGAAGAGAGAGAGCGAGAGAGTGAGAGAGAGGAAAGAGAGAGAGAGGAGAGTGAGAGAGAGAGACAGACAGAGAAAGAGGAGAGAGTGAGAGAGAGAAGAGAGTGAGAGAGAGATAGGAGAGAGAGAGAATAATAAATATTTCAGGCTGTAATGAATGTATATTAGTGTGTGATTGATTACTGGTGTTCTGGGCTCTGCAGCTTCTCCACTGTTTCAGAGAGATTAGAATTAGAGCAGCCGTTTGTTCCTCTAATCATTGTTTTCCTTTTTCTTCTAACGTTCATTCAGTGCAGCTCAAACTCCAGACTTTGACATTGTAGCGTCCTGGTGAAGGATGGACTCTGGAGACCCTGCGATGCAGAAAAGGCACATAAATACAGCTGAACTCACAGTGAAGGTCACCACTCAGTTACACTCTGTGATAAACACTGAACCCACAGCAACTAAACCCCAACACAAAATAACACAACAACCACCAATTACACACTACAGCTTTAACACATAGCAACAACATTTAACGTCCATTTAAGGAAGAGGAGACGGAGCAGGCAGAACAGCTAGTGGCTTTCACCACACGTACTTGCACTATGGACACTTTACTGAATAGCTTGTACATGTGCACTCCTGGACACTCTATACCAGAGGTCACTAATAGGTGGCCCGCGGTCCAGGTCCGGACCCAGACATTGTCCAATGTGGACCCAAACTGATAAACTATTGAGAATGATTTAATTTTCACAGTGTTTATTTTAAGAGGCGGAGCTTTTCTAGTCTTTACGGTATACGGGCTTTGCAGCCCAGTAACCTCACAAACCAATCGCATGCGCTGTAAGATCACCAAAGACTCCTCAGCCAATTAAATCTGTGCAGGTTCGTGAGTGTGGCGTGCATACACTGGCGAGGTACGAAGCGAGAAGCCGCAGCTGGAGACTAAAGCGAGTCAGAAAGAATAAGGAGCTCTAAAAACAGAAAAGTGAACAGAGAGAACTGAGTGTTTAACGGGAACGGTTCTGTAATGGACCTGCTCGTCTAGTTTTGGAGAACACCGCTCTGTACAACCAACATGTTAATCTGTGAAGCTAAGTCAACAAGAAGAACCACGTTTTATTTACTTTCTCTATAAATAAACACTTTAAGATGCACTTTTTAAAAAGAATTATGTTTGTTTAATGAAGCTCTTGTTTTAAAAGTAAAAACATTTATTAGAAGTTTATAAATAATTAATTCAGTTCAGCATTTAAACAGTAAACATACTGAAATATACTGAACGGTATGTGTGATGTGTTGGTGTTTCAGTAGCTGATGGTATAAGATGCTGATACTAGACTACTTCAGTAAACAGGAAACACCACTGAATCAGAACACATGTTAGACATGATGATGGTCTGAGGAGATCTCCTCTAACTGGACCTTCCTGACTCTAATAAATACCCCTGTTCTAAACACTTTTCTTAAATACCAGTTTATGCACATGGTTATTCAGAACTGCTAGTATCTGCTGATACCTGCACCCCTTGCACATGTTTTTAATCATTTTTTATCAATGCATATGTTTATATGTTTCCTACCGCTCATCTACAGAGATATTTATATATCTGTATATATATATATATATATATATATATATATATATATATATATACATATATATATATATACATATATATATACATATATATATATATATATATATATATATATACATATATACATATATATATATATATATATATATATATATATATATATATATATATACACACACAACGTAGATAGATCTATCTATCTGTATAGCCATCCATCCATCCATCCATCTAATTCAATATATATATTATATGTATATATATATATATATTTTGCAATAGCTGTGATTCACCGGCAGGGGGCAGTGGAGGCCTCTAGTGTTAGGACTACATATAACTGTCCATGTACAAGCATATCTCATTGTGAAAATAAGCCAAACTGAACTTAAATCTTTGTCCACAGCCTGTAAACATGCTTTACTATTTCTTTACCAAACCACAAACCATGTAAAAGTCTTTCGTTTGGAGCGTTGGTGATTTTGTTATAGTTTAGTCCAGTTGTTCAGTCCAAAGAAAAGAAACCGCAGCCACATACAAATACAGAAGATCAATTCAGTGCTGCGTCTTCTGAACGAAAAACATTTACATTTACAGACTGACTTTCTAAAAAAAAAGACAATATCTGGCTCCAGAGGCAACACGCTTATGAAAGGAAGGAAACAATGCATGTCCCATTTCTTGCAGGTAAGTGAGAGCAGCGGTGTGGTAAATTACGGCTGGTCGAGGCGTCTCAGTGAGCGGGTTTGTGTGTTCAGCAGTAAGCAGAGAGGAGCTTGGACTCAGATTGGTTTTACACCCAAAAAGAATATTTTAAAGTGTGGATTCAATACAGGCAGCAAGTTTAACACCGTCCCAAACTGTCAGCAGGAAACTACAATCAATACTCAATCACACTGAAATAATATAATATACAATCATTACACTGTAATAATATCATAGTATATAATGCCATCATAATCCTGCATAACACAGTATCAATACTGTAGTGTATAATACTGTTGTGTACAATATTGATAATATTAATTCATTTTAGTGCTTCTGTAATGTACTGTAACAATACTGTAATTATATTGTTCTGTAATACTGGTTTACATAATATTGTACTATGAAATACTGTTATAATACTGTAATATTATATTAACATATGATATAATGCTGTTTTATTTTATATTGCATAATAGAATAATATAGTGTTACTGTTACTTTTATTATATATATATATATATATATATATATATATATATATATATATATATATATATATATATATATACAAAAATACACATTCACAGGGGTTGGACAATGAAACTGAAACACCTGGTTTTAGACCACAATAATTTATTAGTATGGTGTAGGGCCTCCTTATGCGGCCAATACAGCGTCAATTCATCTTGGGAATGACATATACAAGTCTTGATATGGCAGCCCAAACCATCACTGATCCACCCCCATGCTTCACTCTGGCCATGCAATAGTCTGGGTGGTACGCTTCTTTGGGGCTTCTCCACACCGTAACTCTCCTGGATGTGGGGAAAACAGTGAAGGTGGACTCATCAGAGAACAATACATGTTTCACATCGTCCACAGCTCAAGATTTGATCTCCTTGCACCATTGAAACCGACGTTTGGCATTGGCACGAGTGACCAAAGGTTTGGCTGTAGCAGCCCGGCCAAGTATATTGACCCTGTGGAGCTCCTGACGGACAGTTCTGGTGGAAACAGGAGAAGCTGAGGTGCACATTTAGTTCTGCCGTGATTTGGGCAGCCGTGGTTTTATTTTTTTGGATACAATCCGGGTTAGAACCCAACTTCCCTTTCAGACAGCTTCCTCTTGCGCCCACAGTTAATCCTGTTGGATGTGGTTGGTTCTTCATGGTGGTATGCTGACGTTACCCTGGATACCGTGGCTCTTGATACATCACAAAGACTTGCTGTCTTGGTCACAGATGCGCCAGCAAGACATGCACCAACAATTTGTCCTCTTTTGAACTCTCGTATGTCCCATAATGTTGTGTTATTACAGTATTTTGAGCTAAACTGTGCTCCTAACTTCACACTCTGCTCTTACTGGTGTAATGTGTAGTTAATGAAGATTGGTCACCAGACTGGTCCAATTTAGCCATGAAACCTCCCACACTAACATCACAGATGTTTCAGTTTCATTGTCCCTGTGTGTGTATATATATATATATATATATATATATATATATATATATATATATATATATATATATATATATATATATATATATTCTTTGTTGTAGCGCTTAATACTGTAATACCATCCTTATTATTATGTAGTAATACTGAGACCTATAATACCTTCATAATAACATGGTGTTGAAAATTACAATAATAGAGCTTTTCATACTATTATATTAATATATAAGACGTATATTAGATACATACCTAGTTTATAGTTCTGATTATTTTACTATACTATAGTGGTAATGTAGGACACAGAATAGCAAAAGAAATTGAACTGAGAGAGAAATAGAAATTGACTATGTAATACTGTAATCCTTAATATTGTAATAATAAAACTACACCAAAATATATACCGTAGTAATACTGTAGTGTATAACATTGTAATTAATGTTGTAGATTAGTGATGCAATAGTGATGTAGTGCATAAAATAAAAATAAAAAATACAAATATTGTAGTAATAACAATGAAACATTAGTATTCTGAATAATGTTATAAAACAGGCCTATAGTTCAACTAGTATAGTGTTATTAAGACATATTCATATTCGTATTAAAATAGCATATAAATGACTTTGAGCAACTGAAGGTAACAGCATAAATGCAGCGACACAGCACTAGTGTTTAACTTGTTGATGTGAAATTGTTCTTCTGAAGGCTGCTTTAAAGTGAAAACTTGTTAAGTCTGCTTTGTGGAAGCTATTCTGAGCTCTTATAAAGACTCTTTAGGGACTTCAGATAGCAGACTCTGTATGATTATGATATTGCATTGCTTTTTAACAGGATTAAGAGTTATTGCAGAAATTCATACGTACGTATTCATATCAGGAAGAATGCAGACACACAGTTAGGGCTGTTAATGTAATGCTTAGAGTTAGTGTTTTGCTCTCCTATGCTATTCTTGGCCGATACTTTTTAAATGTAATTATTCAATTATATGAAGAATTGGTTTTACAGGTTACACACAGTACTGACTATAATTTAGATTATTTTAATATTGAGTTAAGTTAACATAAGTTTTATGGTAAACAACGACAAGGTTGACGATTTTCTTTTTATCTATTGACATTATTATTAAAATTACAATGAAATTACTCCTACAGACCCTCTGTGCAACCTGTTCCAATTTCATTTTCTCCAGCTTCATAACCAAATTTATTATCTCCTAATTCATCATTTCCAACAATCATGTCCAGTTTAACTTCTCAATTATATCTCCAACTAAATTATTTCTAAAAGTTATCTCCAAGTTTATATCCACCTATATTTTCAACAACCATCTTCAACTGTATCATTTTTAACTGTCATATCTAATTTTATCTCCAACTTAATTATTTCCAACAATTGTCTCCAACTTTATTTCCAAACAGACATCTCCAACAATCATCTGCATTTTCATTACTAACTAGATTTTAAACAATAGTTTTCATCTCTAACTTCATAATTTCCAACTATCTTCCAACTACCTCAAAATTAATTATTTTCAACAATATTCTCCAATTATACCTTATCTTCACCAGTCATGTCCAGCTACTTTATCTCCAATAATCATCTCCAAATCCAGCTACATTATCTCTGACAGTCATCTCTAATCTAGCTACATTATCTCCTACAGTCATTTCCGATCCAGTTACATTACCTCCAACAGTCATCTCCAGGTACATTATCTCCAACTATCTTTAACTTCAGCTACATTATTTCCAACAATCATCCTTAGCTACATTATCTCCAGCAGTTATCTTCAGCTACTTTATCTCCAACAGTCATCTCTAAATCCAGATACATTATCTCCAACAATCATCTTCAACTCCAGCTACATTACCTCCAACAGTCATCTCCAGGTACATTATTTCCAACTATCTTTAACTTCAGCTACATTATTTCCAACAATCATCTTTAGCTACATTATCTCCAACAGTCATCTTCAGCTACATTATCTCCAACAATCATCTTCAGCTACATTATCTCCAACAGTCATCTTCAGCTACATTATCTCCAACAGTCATCTTCAGCTACTTTATCTCCAACAGTCATCTCCAAATCCAGATACATTATCTCCAACAATCATCTTCAACTCCAGCTACGTTATCTCCAACAATCATCTAGAACTCCAGCTACATTATCTCCAACAATCCTCTTCAACTGCAGCTACATTATCTCCAACAATCCTCTTCAACTGCAGCTACATTATCTCCAACAATCCTCTTCAACTCCAGCTACATTATCTCCAACCATCATCTCCAGCGACATTATCTTCAACAATCATCTTTAACTCCAGCTTCTTTATCTCCTACAATCATCTCCAATCTAGCTACATTATCTCCAACAATCATTTCTGATCCAGCTACATTACCTCCAAAAATCATCCTTAGGTACATTATCTCCAACAGTCATCTTCAGCTACATTATCTCCAACAGTCATCTCCAAATCCAGATACATTATCTCCAAAAATCATCTTCAAATGCAGATACATTATCTCCAACAATCATCTTCAACTCCAGCTACATTATCTCCAACAGTCATCTCCAGCTACATTATCTCCAACAATCCTCTTCAACTCCAGCTACATTATCTCCAACAATCATCTTCAACTGCAGCTACGTTATCTCCAACAATCCTCTTCAACTGCAGCTACATTATCTCCAACAATCCTCTTCAACTGCAGCTACATTATCTCCAACAATCCTCTTCAACTGCAGCTACATTATCTCCAACAGTCATCTCCAAATCCAGATACATTATCTCCAACAATCATCTTCAACTCCAGCTACATTATCTCCAACAATCATCTTCAACTGCAGCTACATTATCTCCAACAATCATCTAGAACTCCAGCTACATTATCTCCAACAATCATCTTCAACTGCAGCTACATTATCTCCAACAATCATCTAGAACTCCAGCTACATTATCTCCAACAATCCTCTTTAACTGCAGCTACATTATCTCCAATAGTCATCTCCAAATCCAGATACATTATCTCCAAAAATCATCTTCAACTGCAGATACATTACCTCCAACAATCATCTTCAACTCCAGCTACTTTATTTCCAACAATCATCTTCAACTCCAGCGACATTTCCTCCAACAATCATCTTCATCTCCAGCTACATTATCTCCGACAGTCATCTCCGACTTCAGCTACATTATTTTTATCATGTCCAACTTTATCATTTCCAACAAGCATCTCCATCATCATCTCCAACTACTTTCATAATGGCATTTTTTAAATTCATTATTAACTACCTTATTTCCAACAGTCATCTCCAATTTTAACACTAACTTTATTTTCATCTTCTCAAATTTCTTCTCCCTCTATTTAGCACCTTTATCTTAATTTCCTCTCTCCTTACATCCGTTTTGTCGTCTAACTTCATTATTTTCCACTTTATTACTTTGTATGAACCTTTACAGGAACAGAAAGGTGAACAGGAACATGATGATTCAACGTTTTTATTAAAACATAAACAAGCAATCATGCAAACTAGTAAAGAAACAGCGGGTTCACTGTAAGAACGTTTGTTCATGCATCTCTCTCTCTAACTGTCTGTCTTTCTCCTTCCAAACTTCAAGAACCAAACATGTTGTGAATCTTTGGGGCAAAACGCGATTAATTTTATTGTTTGCTGACTCGATATCACACCTGTGGCAGCAAGAACACTGCAAATAAACTCGCAAGATTTCATGTCTTCTCTTTAATAACCATTGAACTACATCTATGTGTCAGCGCGTAAGTTCATTTGAAAAATATTGTATATCTGCATATTAATCAAGTACACATTAACATTCAAGCTCAGTCATGTATATATTAAAATCAAGGTTGAGTTTGACGCTAACTGGATGAGTAATTTGGTCCTTGGGTGAAATCCTCTAAATGAATTAATCATGTATGTTCATAAAGAGAAAAGAGAATAAATTATATTAAACTGCTATTAACACTAATACATTCACCATTTAATATATTTAAAAAATTTTCTTGTACTTCCACTAACTGGCCACTTTATTAGAAACACCCACCCTGTCTTCCATTACCTGGCCACTTTATTAGAAACACCTGCTTTGTACTTCCATTAACTAATTCTCTCTATGTTTCTTAGATTTTATGTCTTCAGGACAACTAACTGATCTCTGCTGTGATTGGCTGCCCTGTATTGTGCCTCGTTTACAAAGCAGCCTAGAGAATTGGTGGATATCTAAGTATCTTGGTTTTTGTGACATCACAAAAGCAAACACATTTAAAGCGGGCTTTGCAGCTTAGAAGCGATATGATCAGTTTTAGCTCTTTATAACTTTTTAATTTCTGAAGCAGATCAATATCTTTAACACTACACAGTGTTCAATGTTCTCGTCATCGTGGGGTGATACGAGATATCTACACCCCCCCATGGACAAGGTAATGGAATGATGAAAGACTACTGATGTGTCCCCCTCCACCGGACTGAGTTCTACTTTACTACTCTTATTATCCTGAGTCAGCAAAATCTCACCCTCATAAAAGCCGTATGAAAGTCCCACAGTGACTCAGCACTTCCGCGCACGGGAGTGAGTTTATTAGGGCAGATACAGTCCAGTGTGTGATCTGGGTCAGAACCGGGAAACAGGATAAACAGAACTCCGAACCTGAAGGTGTTTATTTTAATACAGCAGCAAACAAGTACAAGATATTCACCCTCAAGATTCTGCACGATAACCACCACACCCACCAGCTCTGAAATACAAAGCTTCACTGTCAAACAAAAACATTCACTGTCAGAGCTGATCGTGTACTTACAAACCAATTCCAAAAACGTTAGGACGCTGTGTAAAATGTAAATACCCATACAGACCCATTATCTTTTAACAATACAGCATACAGCACATACCACACACTGAGAGCGAGATTTTACTGTCCAGCCATTATCTTCTGCTTTATCCCATTGGTCAGAGGGTCTGGAGACAAACTCAGCGTCATCGGGTGAAGACGGAGTACACCATGGACAGGTCGCCAGTCCATCGCATGGCCAACACACACTCACACTACACCACCAAGCAAACCACAGCATCACCGTACTAACCACTACACCACCGTACTAACCACTACACCACCGTACTGACCACTACACCACCGTACTAACCACTACACCACAGTACTAACCACTACACCACCATACTAACCACTACACCACCATACTAACCACTACACCACCATACTAACCACTACACCACCGTACTAACCACTACACCACCGTACTAACCACTACACCACCATACTAACCACTACACCACCGTACTAACCACTACACCACCGTACTGACCACTACACCACCGTACTAACCACTACACCACAGTACTAACCACTACACCACCATGCTAACCACTTCACCACCATGCTAACCACTACACCACCGTACTAACCACTACACCACCGTACTAACCACTACACCACCGTACTAACCACTACACCACCATGCTAACCACTACACCACCATGATAACCACTACACCACCGTACTAACCACTACACCACCATACTAACCACTACACCACCTTACTAACTACTACACCACCATACTAACCACTACACCACCTTACTAACCACTACACCACCGTACTAACCACTACACCACCGTACTAACCACTACACCACCGTACTAACCACTACACCACCATGCTAACCACTACACCACCATACTAACCACTACACCACCGTACTAACCACAGCATCACCGTACTGACCACAACACCACCGTACTAACCACTACACCACCGTACTAACCACTACACCACCGTACTAACCACTACACCACCATGCTAACCACTACACCACCATACTAACCACTACACCACCTTACTAACTACTACACCACCATACTAACCACTACACCACTTTACTAACTACTACACCACCGTACTAACCACTACACCACCGTACTAACCACTACACCACCGTACTAACCACTACACCACCGTACTAACCACTACACCACCATGCTAACCACTACACCACCATACTAGCCACTACACATGATTAACTTGATGGCAGCAACATCTCTCCAAAAAGGTGGGACAGGAGGCAACAAAAGGCTGGAAACGTAATTGGTACTAATTAAAAAACAACTAAAAACACAACAAAGTCACATATACAAAAAGTATAAAAAGAGCATTCCTGAGGGGCGGAGTCTCACAGAAGCAAAGATGGGCAGAGGTTTACCAATCTGCAAATCACTGGGTCTTAAAAATAGTGAAAAAATGATCCTCCACACACACACAATGGGCAAAACCAATCAACTCTCCTGCAAAATGAAACTTTACATTCAAAACAATGTTCTATCTTTTCAAAATGATATTGTGTTTTCAGATGACACACACAAACCATCATATGAATAGACATTTATAAGAACCAGCTGCACACTGCTGTGCTCAATGTGAAACACTATGATGACTGGAAAACACTTCTTCTCCATTCATCATAATGACTTAGACCCTTTTCTGTTCAATGTTACACTTACTGCAGACATCCATACATAAGTGTGCTGTAAATATTTTAGAATATTGTTTTTATACTCAGAACACACAAATACACGGTAACAAATATATTTTATTTTTCCCACAAAAACAATGTACACAGTGTACGTCCCATCCAACATCGAGTTGCACATACAATGGTCTACAAATACAAAACAGTAGACTAAACTTATTGTATACAGTTACAGTAAAAAAACTATACTGCTTCTGTTTCGCTCTGGCCACAGCACCTCATCTACACATCACAAGCAATGTGAGAGTCCTTCATCTTTGTGTGAGGTTGAATTCAACATCATCAATAAAGATGAACTGGTGCGCCACTGCAGCCACCTCTAGCTCAAGGACTCTGAAACACATATGACAATATCAAAAATAGATATGGAGTGGTCACTACTGTGAATCACAATCATTATGATTACAATACAGAAATGTGTATAATTTATAAAGTATTGAGAGTGTGCATCAACTGTGGCATTGCATAGGACGTACTTGCACATCCAATGGCACCCTGTATAACTGCTTTAAGAAATATTTATTCAACATTTTGAAATATCTATTTGTTTTTAAATATCATCATTCTGAAATATCTATTGTTTTCTATTATATTTATATATTATATTATATTATATATTATGTTATATTTGTTTTCTTTATATTTGCTGTAATGTTATGGCATTATTTTCTAGGACCATGTTCATGATTTCTATTTTTCTGTTCAGGAGACAGGAGACGGTCCACATTGTGTAGGTAATCTTTTAGTTCTGCAATACAAAGAGTAAAATACTGTAAATACTGTGTAGGAACACAAAGTAGGAATACTGAAATACTTAAAATACGCTTTATTTTTACAGTCCTACAGATCAGTCCACAGGCAGTACTGTACTACTGTTTTCTTCATGAACACTATGCCAGATGCAGAGAATTGTGTGTAGTGTTTTGAAAAATAGTGTGTTTTAGAACTGCAATTTGAGTCTAAAGCAGGAATCGTGCTTGTAGTTTAGTAGAATTGGTTTAAAGGGTTGGTGCATGAGTTACATGTTGTATATTTGTGTGTAAACAATCAAGAAAAACTGTAAAACATACTGGAACAATTACAGAAAGATTGGTCCTCAGCTTAAAATTGAGAACTTTGAATATCTGACCATCAACAGTACATAACATCATCAGAAGATTCAGAGAATTTGGAGAAAACCCTGTGCCCAAGGGACAAGGCCGACACTTAATACTGGACACTTGTGATATTTGGGCTCTCAGATGGCACGGCATTACAAACAGGTCTGATTCTGTTCTGGAGATCACAGCGTGGGCTCAGAACACTTCCTGGACTGGCTTTCTGTGAACACAGCTCAATCCACAAACGCAAGTCCGATCTAGCGGCGGCGCCGTCTTCTCTGGACCACAGCTCATTTAAACTGGACCAGTTGATGCTACATGATGGTAGACATGATCCTGTTCCAACTTTCTGGAGATGTGTTGCTGCAGCAAGTTCTAAATTAGTTAATCATTTTCATGAAACTTTAAAATGTCTCTGATACGTGTTCTGGGCTCTGTTGTGAATTAAATGGAGGGCGGTGTCTTTCACATTGTGAGGACGTTTCATAATGAATGGCTCTAAATGACCTGGTTCCATTGATTTATATTCACAATAACAACTGTTCAATGTGTTTTTTCTTCTGCTGTACAACTGTGTGTGTATGTGAGTGTGTAAGAGAATTTATGTATGTAACTGTGTATGTGTGTGAGTGTGTAAGAGAATGTATGTATGTGTGTGTGTCAGTGTAAATGTAAGAGTGTGTATATGTGTAAGAGAATTTATTTATGTATGTGTGTGTGTCAGTGTAAATGTAAGAGTGTGTATATGTGCAAGAGAATTTATGTATGTGTGTGTGTGTAAATGTAAGAGTGTGTATATGTGTATGTGTGTGTTTGAGTGTGTAAGAGAATTTATGTATGTGTGTGCCAGTGTAAATGTAAGTGTGTATGTGTGTGTGTGTGTGTGTGTGTGTGTGTGTGTGTAAGAGAATTTATGTATTTATGTGTGTGCCAGTGTAAATGTAAGTGGGTATGTGTGTGTGTGCGTGTATGTATGTGTGTGTGCCAGTGTAAATGTGAGAGTGTGTATATGTGTATGTGGGTGGGTGGGTGTGCTTGTGTTTGAGTGTGAAAGTGTGTGTGTGTGTTTGTGAGAGAGTGTGTATGTGTGAGTTTGTGTGTAAGAGAGCGTATGTATATGTATGTATATGTGTGCATTTGTGTGAGTGTAAATGTGAGAGTGTGTATATGTGTGTGTGTTACCTTGTGTGTGGTCATTGTTGCCATAGAAATAAGTACTCCTCTTGGTGATGATCCACAATTTGGATCAGGAAGTTTTGCCAAATGTTCTGATTGGCAGCCAAAGAAAGGACCAGGAACTCTCTCTCCTTCTCTTTCTCCATCTCTCTCTCTCTCTCTCTCTCTCTCTCTCTCTCTCTCTCTCAATCTCTCTCTCACTCCATCTCACTCTGCCTTTTATTTCTTTCTCTCTCTCTCTCTCTCTCCCTCCCTCTCTCTCTCTCTCTCTCTCTCTCTGCCTTTGTCTTTCTCTCTCTCTTTCTCAACCCCTCTCTCTCTCTCTCTCTCTCTCTCTCTCTCTCTCTCTCTCTCTCGCTCTCCCTTTCTCTCTCTCCAACCTTTCCTTCTACATTTCTTATTTCTTCCGTCTCAGAGAGGAAAGTGGAAGTACTGCTGAGCTGAGTTACAGAGTGGAGGTGAATATGGATAAGGATGAAAGTAGTAGTGTAAAGAAGAGAATAAAGGAGGACAAGCTGCAGTAATGATATAATGAGAAAGTGATGGGTGTATATACTGTCTATCTACTTCAGTCTGAAGTGTTAACTGAACTGATGCAGCGTACACAGGAGGTCAGACTCATGCTTGTGTTTGTCTTTACTGAGTCTGAATGAACTCCAGGCTGAATGAATGACTCATGACTGAAAATGAGTAGCCGGTCGTGTTCAATGTCTTTCATATACTGAACAGTAACACTCAGAAAACACTGGCATGATGCAAACTGCTGGATCACTTGGAGCTGGAGGTCAAGTGGATTTCGAGAGCCCCTCTAGATCAAAACACCACCTGGAAATTTACAGCTGACAAAGTTGGAAATAGTCCATTTGCCGAATTGTGATGTATCATCAGGAGGGTGTCTATGGCTATTAGTTTACTCATTGTATTATTAGAATAACAAAACTAAAATAAATGAGTGGGTAAAACTTGGCTGATTGGTGTATATATATATATATATATATATATATACACACACAAAAATACACTAGGGGGCAGTATGTACACTTGCCCACTACACTACATTATGTACACTAGTGGTGGGCAGCCCTTCCGGTCACAAGGCTGGTTCCCCAACATCCAATCCATGACTGTGCCTATAGATAACTATATCAGACCAATGTGTAATGTCATTGTGAATACCCAAGGTTAATGTTAGTGGCAGCTGCTGAGTGGTTGAATAACCACTTGAGTAATGGCTGTCTGTCAAAGTGACTCCTATGTTAGGAATAAGAAGCTTCACTAAAGCAACCAATGTTGGTTTGTTTATATAAATAGGCTTGTTGATTCATGCACATATAATATATTTGCTATTTATTTATTGTATTAAACTAATGCAGAAGTAGGGATCCATTACAATCACACATGTACCATGAAGGATGGTGGAACGTTGGTTCTTCCACTGATTCTGACATCATTACTACGATGTTCTCAGTAGAAACCTAGAGGGGTTGAGGTCACCATCTATAGCTCAGTGCTGTTGGCTTAACTCACAGCTACAGTGTGCAGAAAATGAACAACAGTCTTTATTTTCAAACTAAATACAACCCGGTGACACATTTCCAGCCCCTCCTTTGTCAAAGGGTCAGCGACCCCACCGCCCACCAGTCCTACCAATCTGAAGCCACAGTAAATCAACAGAACCGCCAAAGACAACAACATTTCTTCCATTGTCTTTCAGTGAGCAGCACCAGTTTTCAGTTTTCACACACGAGGAACTCGCCATCGTTTTCAGTGGAAAGCATGGCCACAAGCGAAGCTACCTCTCCTGCTCAACAAATACAACCACAGCACCCTTCTTCTAACAGCCCCCGACACGAGGCCTCACAGTGAGGCTATCTAACGCTCAGCATGCGTCAGGCCACATTCACCAAGTTGGGCAGTTAGATTCTCCGTCAGCTGCCCCGTGTTACACAAGCAGCAGCTTGAAAAGATGCAGCGACTGGCTGCACATGTCACGAGCCGGCGCGAGCGTGTTGGGCTGCACGTGCTCAGGTCAGTTTCACACGCAGGACTTCTCTCCAGGACCACAGTTGGCATCCACTCAGAGGAAAGGAAGGAAACACTTGAGACAGGTGAGGTAAACACTATAAAATTACAGCAGCTTCTAAAACACACACACACACACACACACACACACACACACACACACACAGTCTGCAGTAATGACTGCCAGATCCAGAGCTGAGCGCACACAGAGATTACAGTAACGATGTTCACAGACATATGCTTAGAGTGTTTGGAGGGAATTCTCAGTGTTTCAGAGTCTGTGGACATTGAAGTGCTGAACTCAAATTATATATATATATATATATATATATATGTACATGTATGTATGTATACAATGTATGTACAGGAGCATAAACTTTCTAAATCAGAGGTAACTAATAGGTGGTCGGGGTCCGGACCCAGACGTCGTACAATGCAAACCCAAGCCAATTATTAAGAGCGATTTAATTTTGAAAGTGTTTTTTTTTTTAAATGTTAAAATTATTTTAAATGGCGTATCTTTTCTAGTCTTCACAGTATACGGGCTTTGCGGCGCAGTAACCTTACAGACCAATCAGGTGCATTGTAAGATCACCAAAGGCGCTCCTCAGCCAATCAGATCTGTGCATATTCGGGAGTGCAGCGCACACACAGGTGAAGTACTAAGCGAGAAGAATAACATGCTCTAAAAAAGGAAAGTTGACGAGGAAACCCGACTATTTAACCAGTAATGGAGAGACATGTTTATTCTTCACAGGCGGCTCCAAACCAACAGGTCAAGCTGTTAGTTAACAAGAAGAGGCTGCTTTATTTACTTTTTTTTAAAAGCATTCTGTTTGTTTAATGTAGCTCTCGTTTTTATTGAAGTGTGTAAAACCATTTATCAGTAGTTTATAAATAATTCATTCAGTTCAGTACTTAAACAGTAAATTTACTGAAATATACTGAAGGGTATGTGTGATGTGTTGTTGTTTCAGTAGCTGATGTTATAAGATGCTGATACTAGACTACTTCAGTAAACAGGATACACCACTGAATCAGAACACACGTTAGAGATGATGACGGTCTGGACCTAGGCCTGAAGAGATCTCCTCTAACTCGGCCTTAATGACTCTAATTAAATACCCCTGTTCTAAACTTTTAATGTAAGTAAATGTACATAGATTTAAGCAAATTTGGAGCATTTCTATTGGTCCATTCATTATTAAACTTTTACAAGATATAAAGAGCAGCTGTTGTGTTTAAATGATAGAGAAGAACAAAAATCTAATAAAATTGGAGAGACAAGTTTTTCATTGGAGAGCGACAATATATTAGTAATAAATAATGCAGTCGACTTAATTATTAAATGAAGGTAATTACATAACGTTGCTGCCCAAATAATAAAAAAACAATTATATTTTTAAATAAATCTGATACTTTTTGTGATTTTTTGCAACATATCTTAATAATTTAGAGTCATTACACCATATTAAGGCTTACAAATGTTACCAAGTGGGGTTCCCTTTCAGTAATAAAGTATTTATTGATAAATAAAAGCTTCTGTCTGGAAACAATAGCCTTTTATGTATAATAATGTCCTCAATTTGTCTAAAACATTCTCTGAGTGGCTTATTTAAATATCAGTCCATGCTGAAACACTCCTGAAACTTCAGTGTGAAACTTCAGTGTGAATGGGTGGAGCTTTTATTTAATAGTTTGTTTTCTGGTTTAGGTCTGTATATGAACTGTGGGACACATTTTAGAACTTTCATGATCCATGATATGGGTTTGCACTGCGTTTGACCTCATGACCTCATCCTGTTCAGGTGCTTAAGCATACGTGGGTAGGTGTTTCCATAACAGCCGACCGCAGAAAGTCATGTACGTTCTGTGCTACATGTGCCGTATTAAACAGGTCAGTGAGGCGGGTGGCCCGTCTGAGGGTCAGCGCTAAAGGAAAACTCTGCACAGCTTACGGTGAATGTCCTGCCAGTGCGTTCGGTTTCATTAAGAAGGGATTTGGAATCTCACCTTCATACCGCACAGCAGCAGCTGCCAGTCTGTCGTTCAGCTCAGAGCAGAGGAAGAAAAGCTGAGTGGAAAAAAACATCTCACTGCTCAGAGAGTCTCTGCTGATCTCCTCAATTTTCATACCAGCACTGATAGTTAATAGCACGGAGCTAACAATCCGCCTCTGTCTGAATCATCAGCTACCTCGCCTCAGGCCACACTGGGTCCAAAATCAGACACAGTGTGGGGTCCGATTCTCTGGCTCCATCTGCCTTGACTAAGTCCCTTGCCTGCCTGCATTCTGGACAAGTTAAAAACAACTAATCAGATATTTCTTCACCTGCCATAAAAACTAATCAGATATTTCTACACCTGCCTTAAAAACTAGTCAGATATTTCTTCACCTGCCTTAAAAACTAATCAGATATTTCTTCACCTGCCTCAAAAACTAATCAGATATTTCTTCACCTGCCTCAAAAACTAATCAGATATTTCTTCACCTGCCTCAAAAACTAATCAGATATTTCTTCACCTGCCTTAAAAACTAATCAGAGATTTCTTCACCTACCTCACAAACTAATCAGAGATTTCTTCACCTGCCTCACAAACTAATCAGAGATTTCTTCACCTGCCTCACAAACTAATCAGACATTTCTTCACCTGCCTCAAAAACTAATCAGATATTTCTTCTCCTGCCTTAAAAACTAATCAGATATTTCTTCACCTGCATCAAAAACTAATCAGATATTTCTTCTCCTGCCTTAAAAACTAATCAGATATTTCTTCACCTGCATCAAAAACTAATCAGATATTTCTTCACCTGCCTCAAAAACTAACCTGACATTTCTTCACCTGCCTTGAAAACTAATCAGACATGCTATCCCTGGCTTCACAAATTAATCAGACATTTCATCCCTGCCTTCACAAACTAATCAGACATTTCTTGCCCTGCCTTCACAAACTAATCAGACATTTCTTCACCTGCCTCACAAACTGATCAGACATTTCTTCACCTGCCTCACAAACTGATCAGACATTTCTTCACCTGCCTCACAAACTAATCAGGTATTTCTTCACCTACTTTAAAAATTAATCAGATATTTCTTAACCTGCCTTAAAAACTAATCAGACATGTTATCCCTGGCTTCACAAACTAATCAGACATTTCTTCACCTGCCTCACAAACTAATCAGACATGTTATCCCTGGCATCACAAACAAATCAGATATTTCTTGCCCTTCCTCACAAACTAATCAGACATTTCTACACCTGCTTCAAAAACTAATCAGACATTTCTTCACCTGCCTCATAAACTAATCAGATATTTCTTCACCTGCCTTAAAAACTAATCAGATATTTCTTCACCTGCATCAAAAACTAACCAGACATTTCTTCACCTGCCTTGAAAACTAATCAGACATGCTATCCCTGCCTTCACAAACTAATCAGACATTTCTTGCCCTGCCTTCACAAACTAATCAGACATTTCTTCACCTGCCTCACAAACTGATCAGACATTTCTTCACCTGCCTCACAAACTAATCAGGTATTTCTTCACCTACCTTAAAAATTAATCAGATATTTCTTCACCTGCCTTAAAAACTAATCAGATATTTCTTCACCTGCCTTAAAAACTAATCAGACATGTTATCCCTGGCTTCACAAACTAATCAGACATTTCTTCACCTGCCTCACAAACTAATCAGACATTTCTTCACCTGCCTCACAAACTAATCAGACATGTTATCCCTGGCTTCACAAACTAATCAGACATTTCTTCACCTGCCTCACAAACTAATCAGACGTTATCCCTGGCTTCACAAACTAATCAGACATTTCTTGCCCTGCCTCACAAACTAATCAGATATGTTATCCCTGGCTTCACAAACAAATCAGATATTTCTTGCCCTTCCTCACAAACTAATCAGACATTTCTACACCTGCTTCACAAACTAATCAGACATTTCTTCACCTGCCTCATAAACTAATCAGACATTTCTTTCTTCTTTTCAAATGAACCCACCCATTTACACTGTCACTCGGAGACTACACACAGCAAATGTACATCTAATCCAATCAAATGAGTCCAGAACCACTCAGCGTTTCTCTTTTCAGCCTGGCCACCAGAACTCGGTAGAAGTGTTACACTGAACGAAACATCAACAGTGATTGTTGTGCAGATTGTACACGAGCACATCTGGTTTTCTTAGCAGGTGATTACAGTTTAATAGACTGCAAGAGAAAAGATTTCATATCAGCAAACAACTTGCTTTCCGGCCTAAAACCCAAAGATGAGATGTCTGCGTTCTAACAGACTCCGATCTCACCTCCACTGCTATCACCAAACAGCCTTCTCTCAGCGCTATTCAGGTGGGATTCGTTTTAACAGTGGAGGTCCGGTAATGTAATAAATGCGTGATTTAACAGACTCATCTGGGAGATCCGTGTAATTATCTCAAATTTCCCCAAACATTGAACATTTCACTGACATTTACATCAGCTTTATGCAACAGGAGCCACAGTTCCCAACAACAACAACAACAACACAGCTAACTGACTTTCATCAGACTGACTTAGTGGGTTTATTTAACTTAGCAAATAAACTTGAGCACTGAGGGTCCAATCAAGCTCAGTTTTAGCCGGTAGCCTGATCTTCAGGTCGCCAAAAGAAGGGGCGTTTTCTAGCATTTTCTCGTTCCACCTTAAATGGTGCAGCAGTTATCACAACACCTCAGAACCTGGAATGGAACCGCTGCACCAAGAAACCGGTGGACTGAGAAAATTCAAACAAGAAGCTCACGAATAGGAAGCGAAAGACCCGCCTGGTCTTTTTCTCTTGGGCTACCTTTGCTCCTCTCCAACCCGGGAAGAACATGGAGCAATCAAGAAGAGAAAAGAACATCCATTATTTTTTGCTTTATCATGCTAGTTGGGGTCTCAGAGGGGGGCTGGAGCCAAGCCCAGCATTATTGGGTGAAGGCGGGGTACACCACGGACAAGTCGCAAGTACATTTCATGTCCAGCATACACTCATGCCCACACTCATGTTTCTAATAAAGTGGCCAGTGAGTGGAAGTACAAGGAGGTGTTTCTAATAAAGTGGTCAATAAGTGGAAGTGCAAGGTTGGTGTCTTCAGAGAAGTGGCCAGTTGGTGGAAGTTCAAGGCAAAAAATGGTCTTCAATTTTAATGTACGTCAATGGACCCAATTTTTTTTTTAATTGATTCAATTGATTTTCAAGTGCTTCAATTGGTCCATTCATCACAAACCTTTCACAGGATATAAAGAGCAGGTGTTGTGTTCAAATTATGTAGAAAAATAGAATTGATAATGGAGATACATGGACGGTGCTGCTATGTAGAATCCTGCTTTGTAGTATTAAACCCAACATTAACCCAAACATTCCACCACTTATTCTGAAATCTCATCTCACCAGTGTTAAAGGAAACATGAACAACTTCTATACTGATTGTGGTTTTATGATGATACAGTGTATATCTATGATATTACAATACAGTTACTAGTAGTGCATGCTTAGATATGTCTATGTATACAAAAGAAGCTTTTCTGAAGTTCTGGTGTGGATTTCTAGAGGCAGGAAGACCAACAATCATGTCTGATTATTCACTTCATTAGACCACTGGTGAGAATTCGTCCTAAAATTTAAATTAGTATATATTTAACTCTGTTTTTGGATGCATTGACAAAAGCTTCGGTCGTGCGAGGATGACAACTAAGCTTTCTGAATTTGTCTCACGCTCTCTCCTCCCAAATGTAAACAGTAGTCTTATAGAGGTGACATGATGTGGAGAACTTGCATCTAGAACTCTTTTGAAAGGAGTCAGTCAAAACATCTGGGATCGTCTCGCTCATCTCCACCTTACTCGTGTTTTCGTTCCTCTGCTTTTGCAGTGCAGTTGACTTAAACTTCAATTAAATTAACTCCGGCCTCCACGTCTGCCTCTGCATTACAGAGAGAGTCTTTACAGATGAATTCCATTCATACTTAATTAATCTCTGACCTTTCAAGTTCTTCTACTTCAAGTTTTCTGAAGCGGAACAGGTTCAGAAAGTAAATGAGGTAGCTGTACGGACCCCCATAGTGGAGATATTTATAATGCTTCTGTGATGGAGTCATTCATCACTGGATCTTTATTTGGCTGCCAAAACAAACCAGAGCTGTAATTCATCACAGCCGTATGTGAAAAAGTGAACAACACTGTTTTATATTTCATGCTGGGTTTAGTTTATAAAACAGCACCCGTGTATGCACAAGGTGAGTGTTTCTGATAAAGTGGCCATTTAGTGGAAGCGCAAGGTGGGTGTTTCTAATAAAGTGGCCATTTAGTGGAAGCACAAGGTGGGTGTTTCTAATAAAGTGGCCAGTTAGTGGAAGTATAAGGTGAGTGTTTCTGATAAAGTGGCCATTTAGTGGAAGCACAAGGTGGGTGTTTCTAATAAAGTGACCAGTTTGTGGAAGTACAAGGTTGGTGTTTCTAATAAAGTGGCCAGTTCATGGAAGTACAAGGTTGGTGTTTCTAATAAAGTGGCCAGTTAGTAGAAGCACAAGGTTGGTGTTTCTAATAAGGTGACTAGTTAGTGGAAGTACAAGGTTGGTGTTTCTAATAAAGTGGCCAGTTCGAGGAAGTACAAGGTTGGTGTTTCTAATAAAGTGGCCAGTCCGTGGAAGTACAAGGTTGATGTTTCTAATAAAGTGGCCAGTTCGTGGAGGTACAAGGTGGGTGTTTCTAATAAAGTGGCCAGTTTGTGGAAGTACAAGGTTGGTGTTTCTAATAAAGTGGCCAGTTAGTGGAAGTATAAGGTAGATGTTTCTGATAAAGTGGCCATTTAGTGGAAGCACAAGGTGGGTGTTTCTAATAAAGTGGCCAGTTAGTGGAAGTATAAGATTGGTGTTTCTAATAAAGTGGCCAGTTCGTGGAAGTACAAGGTGGGTGTTTCTAATAAAGTGGCCAGTTCGTGGAAGTACAAGGTTGGTGTTTCTAATAAAGTGGCCAGTTAGTGGAAGTATAAGGTAGATGTTTCTGATAAAGTGGCCATTTAGTGGAAGCACAAGGTGGGTGTTTCTAATAAAGTGGCCAGTTCGTGGAAGTACAAGGTTGGTGTTTCTAATAAAGTGGCCAGTTAGTGGAAGTATAAGGTAGATGTTTTTGATAAAGTGGCCATTTAGTGGAAGCACAAGGTGGGTGTTTCTAATAAAGTGGCCAGTTAGTGGAAGTATAAGGTAGATATTTCTGATAAAGTGGCCATTTAGTGGAAGCACAAGGTTGGTGTTTCTAATAAAGTGGCCATTTAGTAGAAGTACAAGGTTGGTGTTTCTAATAAAGTGGCCATTTAGTGGAAGCACAAGGTTGGTGTTTCTAATAAAGTGGCCATTTAGTAGAAGTACAAGGTTGGTGTTTCTAATAAAGTGGCCAGTTAGTGGAAGTATAAGGTGGGTGTTTCTGATAAAGTGGCCATTTAGTAGAAATACAAGGTGGATGTTTCTGATAAAGTGGTCAGTTAGTGGAAATACAATGTGGATGTTTCTAATAAAGTGGCCAGTTAGTGGAAATACAAGGTAGGTGTTTCTAATAAAGTGGCAAATTAGTAGAAATACAAGGTGGGTGTTTCTAATAAAGTGGCCAGTTAGTAGAAATACAAGGTAGGTGTTTCTAATAAAGTGTTCAGTTAGTGGAAATACAAGGTGGTTGTTTCTAATAAAGTGGCCAGTTAGTGGAAATACAAGGTGGGTGTTTCTAATAAAGTGGTCAGTTAGTGGAAATACAATGTGGGTGTTTCTAATAAAGTGGCCAGTTAGTGGAAATACAAGGTAGGTGTTTCTAATAAAGTGGCCAATTAGTAGAAATACAAGGTGGGTGTTTCTAATAAAGTGGCCAGTTAGTAGAAATACAAGGTAGGTGTTTCTAATAAAGTGGCCATTTAGTAGAAATACAAGGTGGGTGTTTCTATTAAAGTGGCCAGTTAGTAGAAATACAAGGTAGGTGTTTCTAATAAAGTGTTCAGTTAGGTTTAGGAAAGTGCTTCACTCCAGAAAACATTGTTTCCAGCAGGCAAAGCTTTTCATTTTGGAACTGTATGAGGGTGTGAGGCGTTGATTGAATCAGTGACATTTCTCAAGCAGCTCATGCGTCCTGTTGATTTTTCTGTTTGTTGGTAGACGCTGAGGCTTTTCGTTTCTCAGAGTGTGGTGTTACTTGATTTGTGTGGACGTCTATGTGTTTGGTTGGGTGTAGAGGCTCATGTTGAGGCTGTTGCTGGTTTCGATTTTCAGATGATAGATTTAAGGTTGACAGTGTGCAGTGTGTCTTTGTTCTGTCGTCGTAAAAAAAATGCCCAATCGTTCTCAATACATACACTCACACATCACCCTGTGTTTATTCTGGTCTTCTCCTACACGTCTCGTTTTTCATTTCCATGGTGATTTTCACTCATATTCACACATTAATATTTAATACACACTATTGGGCGGTGAGAGAACACAAGACTGCTCTCTGACTGCCAGCACTGACTCTGCTCACTTGAAGACCTTAAACCAAGAACAACAAAAGAACCACAGTCAGTCATATTAGATGGCAAGTGGCTTGAAATCAGCTCTACACATCTACACAGGACACTACTTTAGAAGCACCCCTCCAAACTAGACCTGTATTTAAATATACACCTAAGCTGATTGTGTAAAAGTCTTTATCTGATCCACAAGTGTTGAATATGTTCACCAGTAAGAACAGCAGATGTAGATAAACCTACATACAATACAAAGTAACATGAATATTTTATTGTGAAAGAAGTAGATCATATCTTGAGCTCCAGTTTGAAGAACAAAGTGTTGTTCCAGATTTCTCCTGGACGCCCCAGACATTGTATGAATGTATTCAGTTTCTTCAGCAGCAATCTTGATTTGGCTTAATGAAGTACTGAGCAGTCAAATCAGGTATTAGATGAGAACTGTAAATAATACTGGGTTGTTTAGGGGAAGCTTGGAAAGGGTTTAATAAACACACTGACGTACGTAAAAGAACTACTTACTCTATTAATACTGTTTAAGATTTAGATAAATATATGTAGTCACAATTTAAGTTAATTACAAAGAGGACTCTATTCTCGTTCTGGTCCTTTTTAGCAGTGAGGAGATCTCAGTGAACTGTCGCTACAGGAGTTAGCGCTACTGCTGAGATAAGCGATGATTACATTCCTCCCGTTTCATCTTCTCTGATCTACAGCTCCACACCGTCTGATACATAATCAGATCACAATAAGTATTTAAATCTGTCAGTAAACGAGCTTTTAAATGAATAGCAGGACTTTTACGGTGGTGGTCTGACGTCTTGCTTCACAGGACGTTGGTTATATGGTGGACGTAGTACGTCTGAGCTTGTGTGGTACTAAAACTCTCCTACTGAAAGTATCTACTAGTCTGCCGCTCAACCAGTACGTACTGACTCTACTCTAGTACCTACTGACTAGTAGCGATTTCGGACACACCCTACATCTTGGTCAGGTCCCAACTCCAGACACACTTTCACACCACTCACTGGCTCTGTCTTAAAACCCAGTGAGCTGCCTAAGTAGTGCACTGACTACAAAGGCAGCTGTTTGAGTAGCAGCGTTCTCTCCTCATAACCCTGTACTCACACCGTCAGCGACGTGACGCAGCAAAGCCACAGGAAGTCATTCGTTTTCAATGAAAGCTGGTGATTTCCGGCGTCAGGAGGCAGCGCAAACCTGGGCGACGTGACGAAGTTGGGCGAAGTTTAACTTTATACAAATTAGGAGCGAAGTGATGTGGCAACCACCAACAGGGATTGAGCATGGTGCAGGGTGGCTCCCGCTTTATCTAAGCCACCGTGAAACAGTTCGCTCCTTTTATGATTCCTAGATAATTGTTCCTACTAGAGATGGAACTCGTTGTGGCAAACAATAAACACAGTTTTTGGTCATCTTGACTGCACAGAAAGTGATGCTCTACGTGGGGATGACAATTATAGACAAGCTATTTTGCTCCAGGATTTGTACTTTTTGTCTAATTAGTGGTAAAACTGAACTGGGAAGGACTGACTTGTGGTAAAAATTTTGTTTTTATCTATATACTCTGTACATACTAGCTAATAAAGTACTCTGTACTCTGTCGTAGGGTTACCTTGCGTTCACACTGACAATGACTTTTTGCCGCTGATCGGCCAAATCACTTATCGCTCATAGTCTGTGAGTGTTTCTGAACTCTAGCTGACCTTTGGTTGACATGGTTTCACTGACACCATGCAAATGCTACAACAGTACAGCGAACTTTACTAGCTAGTCTGTTCAGATTATATAAAAAAAAAAAAACAATTTTGCCCACAAACCAGACCTGTCCTGCACAGATTACCACTAATCAGACGAGTTCCTGCTAAAAATAAAAATGGAGTGAAATAGCTTGTATATAAATGTTGTCCCTGTGTAAAGCATCACTGTCTGTGCAGTCAATATGACCAAAAACTGTGTTTATTGTTCGCGACAATAAGTTTCTCCATCATTTCTAGTAGGAACACTTATCTAGGAACCATAAAAGGAGTGCAGTGTTTCACGGTGGCGTAGATAAAGCGGGAGCCACCCTGCTCAATGCTCAATTCCTGTTGGTGATTGCCACATCGCTTCACTCCGAATTAGCATAAAGATAAACTTTGATCAATGTCGCTGCGTCCCTGGATCCACCCACTTCGTCGGTTTGCAGCGGGGGTGTTCCTGTTCCTGGGGCGTTACTGTTTTCAGGGACGCCCCTCGTTTTCACTGGCTAAAGCAAGAACATCCTCGCCTTTTCATTTGCTTCAACACAGAACCACCCCTCTTCCTCAGTGGCTACAAAACGATCTATTCCTTGTTTTCGCTGGTTCTGCTTTCCTGTGGTTTCTCACTTTTCTATCCGAGCATGCACTTTCATCACAATAAAAGTGCAGCCTCTACAGTCAAGTTTGCAAATATTGAAACAGTATTGGACTATAGGATTCGTCACTAAGCCGTACTTATTCATTTGGCCATATTTGAACGTTTTCTGTCTATCGTCCAGATATATTCAAATATGGCCAAATTAATAAATACACAGTGCATTCCATCACTTTCAGGTGTTCGGCAAATCATCACTCACTCATCGTTTACAAAATCCAACTGTAGTGTTCATTTGTTTTAGTTACGTTTTATTTCCAAAGTTGGCCATAAGGGGCATGACTGACATTTTACAGGTCTTCCAGAGTAGGTTTATGTTTTATTTGGTGATTTTACATTTCCTTTGATTGTTTTACAGGGTACCAGCAGGTCCTTAAAAAGTCTTAAAATGTCTTAAATTTAGTTTTACATATTTAAGGTCTAAAAATGTCTTAAAATGTCTGGAATTTTAGGAGGGGGGGGCATTAAATTATATCTGAGGCAGAGTGAGTGCGTGTTGCTCAGTTTTTCTGTTTTATTTTACCGACAATTTTTATACAATAATTATCATTTGCGCAACGGCCAAGAGGAACCTTTTACTCCGCTTGGTAGATAGCGGTAGTATGCCACATACCAGTCGGAAAGAGCAGACGAACTATGAAGCTAGCTACTTTTCTGATTTGAGGGCTGTGGCAGGAAAAAACACCACAAGGCTCCGAGCAAGTAATGCAGATCCAGACATGTGAACTTGTGAACTTGGCTGAAGAACATTCAAACTTGATATGATGGGTTGTAAAGCGCTGGATTCTCATATGAAATCTGAAAAACACCAGCGCTATGATAGCACTCGTAAAAGTAATATGCACATCGAGTCGTTCCCTGCTATTTGCAGTTTAACTGTAAGTGCCAAAAATTATTTGTCTACTGTGAATATATCCACTCCAGCAAAGGCAGAAGTGCTGTGGGGTTTGCATACAATACATAGACACCACTCGTATACTGCGACACATGGGAGACATAGACAAACACAGTCAAACAACTGTATAGATTGTCTCTGGCAGAAGTGTGGTGCTGAACGGTGCAGAACAAGTTGAAACTTGAAACTTAGATATTTTTGTTGTTTATAGGTAAAAAGATTGTTATGGCTGTTTTGCCGAATTCTCTTAACAGTGCACTTTTATATTTATGTAATATTTATTTGAAATTATTTTTGCTAATAGAAAGTCAGTAATGTTCCCTAAGGTGGACTGTATTTCTTATTTCAATTCAGTAAAAACTTTTTGTATACTATCACCTAGTTTGTCATTTTGTCATTTTCCACAGTAACAGTATTATTTTTACTTGTGAGTGATATTAAAAAGGTCTTAAGTCATTAAATTTGCAGATTGCAAATTTTTAAAATGTGCAGATACCCTGGTTTTAACATTCAGTTCACACTGTCGACCGCAAGAGTGTTTTATAGTGATGTGAGAGAATATGTTAGGAGATTTTAACAGAGATGGATGTATTTCAGATTAGAGGAATAAGCAGTTACTGTGGTGTTTACAGTCTCACACGTTAAAACAGTGTGAATTGAATACTGGCCTGTTGGAAGCGGTTTTGTTTAAGCCATAGTGGTTGTGGTGTGGGTGATGATGGGGGTGGGGGTCTGCTGGTCCAGGAACGCCCATGGCTGCAGCCTGTCCAGCTTTCATTGAAAACGAATGACCTCCTGTCGCTTTGCTGCGTTGACAGGTAAACAGATTACTGAGACGCTCTAGTTAGAAAGAGACTCAAGGCTTGTTTCCCCCACTGCAGCATGCGACCGTTGTTTCTGCTAGTTGCTAAGCAACCAGCCCGCTATCTAAAACAATAGCCCGAGGCTTAAAAACCCGCTAGCATAAATGCTAATGGCTTGAGTATAAAACTGGAAAATAGCCAACAACTCGTTACAAAACTGCAGATAAGATGTTATTCTCTGTTGCTGTACAAAAAAACAAACAAACAAAAAAAATAAAAACTAAAACACCAGAGAAAGTTTGGAAATGGCTTCACTGCTCGTAGCTTTGCCTGTGGGTTGCCTTAGCGGCGGACGCTTCCTTACGATTCAGCCAAAACAGGGCGCCCCAGTAGACAGCATGCTGAAGGTATCTGAGAATACTATGACGTAAAAAGCCGTCTATGTAGCAGTGATGGACAAATGATACCGAGGCTTCGGAGTTTGTGTTGAGAAATCCAGAAAGTCGTTTATGAAGCGCGTATCGAGGCTTGCTTCGTTAAGGGCGAGTGACGTCACAGATGACGTCTGAAGCCTCGCTGGTTCAGGACGTGGTTCCAGTGTTGGCGTGATTTTTTGTTTTTTAATAAAACTTAGTCACCATCAAACCATAATCACTGTCCCATCTCTTAAAACCACTGCAGCAGTTTGATTTATTTACTGACTGAAATCATACTGGCAGGTTTTTTGTTTATTTAACAGACCTCTATTACCCACACAATCAAACCGAGATTAGATGAACAAATGAATGGACAGCAGAAAATTAAATGCAGGTGTTTTTATATATACTTGCCAGTAATTATTTCCATGCTGACAACGTTGCAAGAGGCCATCACAAATAGTGGATATGACAGTAAAAGTTTTGGCCAGCAGGGGGGTTTGTGTACACATGAAGCTTCGAGAAATGAACCTGTTTTTGAACCAGCTGGTGGGAAAGCTTCAGTGCTTCAAGAGGCTTCATCTGTCCATCACTACTATGTAGTAGGTTTTAGACAGACCCACTAGGAGTGTTCGAAATACAGCTCCGCCTGGCCTTGTTGTGCTCTTTACAGCTGATGAAGTAGACGCAATAGAGAAACAGTAGAAAGAAAAAAGAAATAGAAAGAGTAGGAAAAAAAAAAAATCCAAATAGTGATGTAGTGCTTTTAAAGAAAATTCAGAAAAACACTTTAGAAAATCAGAGTATAAATCTGTGGCACTGGGACCATTTCATGATATTAAATTCTGATTATGAAAAAAAGAATGTTGAACACTGAATGAAAATGAAGTCATGCTACTAGATATAACAGTATTAGTGTAAATATGAGGTCTTTAAAGAGTTTTAGAGGAGATATATATTTTACAATGAAAAGAGTCAAACGTCTGAGGTGTCCGCAGAGCTTCTGACCAATGAGGATTAAGCCCTGTCGTCCTCAAGCCGTCGCTCGGCTTGCGCAGCTAGAGGACATCAACTGCAGCGCCTCACACTCAGCAGATGTTAACGTAGTATGTAATTGGAAGGACGTCTGGTTACCTTGACTTGCATGCAGAGTAAAGTGTTTTTGTGGGCAAATAAAAAAAATTTGCACTGCTCTGTATGTATATGTAATCGTCAGTCTGCTCTGAGACAGCAGATGAACATGAGCCGTCCTAAAACATACATAATGAAACAATGAACATTGATTAATGCTCACTGCGCCTGTTAAACAAACAAATTAAATAGTATTTATTGTATTTCTTTCGTGCTCTCTCTCTCTGTCTGTCCCTCTCTCTATCTGCATTGCATGCTGGGAGTTGTGTGAGTGCGCTGTGGGGTGAGAGCTGGGTGATTTTCACCTTTTCTTCTACTTTCCTGCGGTGTGGTGAGTAGTGTGCACTGTTGTGTAAAATTTTGTTTGTGGTGAGAGGAGTGGAGTGACAGTGTCTCCTGAGGAGACTCCTCAGTTAAGTCATGGTTTCAGGTGTGTACTGAGGACAGTGTTGGTGGAGGAGGTGCTCCTCGCTGTAGGAGAGCTAGTTGACTATAAGAACATTCAGTCTGCCTCTCGTATGAACAAGGCTGTTGTGGTTTTCCTGAGAGCTGAGAATCTGGTGAGTCTTGTGATTGAAGTAGGTTTAGTTATTAAAGACTCATTTGTACAGGTGTCTCCGCTTTTTTCTCCCTCTGCTAAGACCACTGTCCTCTGTCCGCTTGTCTAGACTCCTGAAGGATTTTAGTGTGTTGGACATGTGGAGGGTGAAGAACAGTGACAGTAACAGGTGACAGTACACCTGGGCGAGGGTTTAGAAGGCAGAGTTAGTGTTGCCTGTTTAGATTGGATTTGTGTGTCTAAACATTTTAGCAGTAGAATTACTGATTGCTAATCTCGTCCGTAGGGTTTTCTGATCAACACCTGGTTTTAGTCACCGTTAGCATGTCACATTTTTCTAGTGCACCTTCTTTTTAGCATTTTAATGTGAAGCTATTGCGGGACGAGCAGTTTAGTCTTAAGTTTACATGTTTTTGGGCACGGTGGAGAACCGAGAAGAGCTAGTGGGAGGTCGGGAAGGCATAAATACTGACCTTTTGTCTGCAATACACGGCCAACTCGAGTGCATAGATAAGACAGACGACCCAGACTCTTGATGAGGACAGTCGCTCTTTGGAGCTCGGCCTGACTGCGGACTTGGAGTCCAGGACTTTTGGCACTTTACAACAGAAAAAGACAGAGCTGAGCTCCTTTCTTAATGAGAGGGTAAAGGGTGCCTTGGTTCAGTACTATTGCAGACATGGATGCTCCAAGCTTATTCTTTTTCAACCTGGAGCGTTCAACATCCCAGCACAAGCGGATGGCCTGTCTGTCTCCCTGATGGCAGAGTGTCCACTGACGTAAAGGAGATGTGTAACCATGCAGTGGATTTTTACTCTGCTCTCTACACAGCTGAACCGTTTGATGCTGACAGTGCTGAACAGCTTCTGGAAGGTCTGCCTAGGCTAGGCCTGGACCCTAGAGCTGCTCTGGACTCTGATTTAACTTTACAAGCACTCACTGCTGCAGTACAGCAGCTTCACGCTGGCCGGTCTCCTGGCATTGATGGACTTTCGTGCAATTTTTATAAGCATTTTTGGAATTGCGTTGGGGAGGATTTTTATGAAGTAATTTGTGAATGTATCAGGGAGGGGGTTTTACCAGGTTCATGCCGCTGTGCAGTACTGACTCTGCTGCCGAAGAAAGGGAATTTGTCGTGTTTAAAGAATTGGAGACCGGTTGCTCTTTTAACTACTGACTATAAAATTTTCTCGAAATGTCTGTCTAATAGACTCAAGAACCATATTTCCATATAACCATATTTCTGCATCCCAGACAGGTCTATTAAAGGTAATTTGTTTTTGGTTTGTGATGTCTTGGACTTTTCCAAGTGTTCTGGTGCGTCAGTGGGGCTAATTTCGTTCGACCAGGAGAAGGCTTTTGATCCTTAAAGCTTTTGGGTTTGGTGATGTGTTCCTGGGTTGGATACAGTTGATGTACTCTGGGGTCTCTTGTTTAGTCAAGGTGGGTGGTGGGCTGAGTAAGCCAATTGCCTCCAGAGGCATTAGGCAGGGCTATCCTTTACTCGGGCAGTTGTATAGTTTAGCGATTGAACCACTACTTTTCCAATTTAGGCAGAGGGTAGTGGGTTTTCATGTTCCAGGGCTGAATCAGGTTTCAGGTGTTGCTTTGTCAGCTTATGCTGACGATTTCACAGTTTTTTAAGTGGGAGTCAGGATGTGCAGGTTTTATCTGAGAGCTTGATGCTACATGCGAAAGCTTCATCTGCTAGGGTCAACCGGGACAAAAGTGAAGCTTTATGGGCTGGCCAGAGGCAGGTGGGAAAACTCCTTCCCTGCCTGGTAATCTGAGGTGGACCACAGTGGGTTTGAAAGTGCTGGGTGTCTTTCTTAGGACAGAGGAGCACAAAATTGTCTCAATGGAAATGGGCGCTTCCCCAGTTGTCCTATAGGGGGAGAGTGTTGGTTGCTAATAACTTAGTCGTCTCCACCCTTTGGCACAAGTTCAATGCTGGGTGTTTTTACTACACTCTGGAAGAAGTGCCTCTACCAGCTCTGTGCAAAGGTTTCATATGCAGGGGTTTTGACGGATGTTACATGCACTAGGTGGTCTGAGTTTTTTGGCACTGACTTTTTCCCATAAGGCTGCTGGCGGACCTTCTACAAGCATCCGATTGAGAAACAGACAGCGGACCTCCAATGGAGGATAGTACGTGGGGCTAAAGCTACTAACAGACATTGGCTGCACCTCGATCCAGCTACTGATGAAGCTTGTCCTTTCTGTTCAGAGAGATACTGTTTTCCACCAGGCTGAGTCTGCTGTTTGATCTTCTGAACAAGTGGTTTTTATCTTCAGGTGAAGTGTTTTCTTTTCAGCTCTTTATCTACGGTCCTAAGTACACTGTGAAGAGAAAGCTTGTTTTGGTGTTGCTGAATTATTTGTCTGGTAGAGCTAAACTGGCCATCTGGAAGTCCAGGAAGAACAGGATGTTGGGTGGAGGTTCAGTGGATGCTGGATCTGTGTTTAAGGGGTTGGTGGCTGCATGTCTAAGGCTGGAACATGCGTATTATAACCTGGTGGGGAACTTAGAGGAGTTTCAGGCTGTTTGGGGAATTAAGGAGGTTCTGTGTTCAGTAGACGAACATGATAATCTGGTGTTGACTCATTTTTCTTTTTAATTTTGTTTGCCTTGTAATGGGAATGTGAGATGACACACTGCTTTCCTGTCTTATTTAAACTGTTGTAATAAAGTTGCTCCAGACGTCCAGGTGCTGGGCAGTGATGGCGACTGGTTAAGCCAACCCACCAGCTCGCTGCTTCAGGTGGATCAGGCTGGATGGTGATATGCCAGATGCAGTGGTGGCATTCCAGCTTTCACAAACCTCCCACAGCCCCGGTGCTCCTCCCAGAGGTCAGCATCTCTGTCACAGTGCTTGGCGATAAGCAGAGGACGCTCTTCACCGCTCCAACATTGGCGCCGCTACATGAAGGTGATCTAAAGGATATCGGGGCAAGAAGCAGAGAACAGAAGCCGTTTGATGTTCAGCAGTGATTGTGAGTAGAGATTTAAGTTGGACTTGTCCCGCTGGACTAACACTGAGACAGATATTTCAGTCTGGCTTTTATTTCTTAGTTTTTGGGGAGAGTGGTTCAAACGGCACATAAGTTTTCATTTTCTTTTCAACGTTATAAATGGTGTTACTTTTTTAAAATCAACTTTTAGAATACGGTCTGTTCTGAAATAAAGCACCTTTCTGTTCTCTCTCTCTCTCCTCTCTCTTCTGCTTCTTTTGCAGTCACGTTTAAGATGCTCTTTTCCAGCAGAGCAAAGACGAAGGAGACCAAATTCTACCCAAACATTCAGCTCACGATTCACTTTGATTTGATTAACAGTACTGGATCCACAATTCAGTATTCATACAACAGTTTGAACAGAACCCCAGTGAAGGAACTGTGAGTCGTTTAACTTACTAATGACTCCGCAGCTGTTAGGCAGGTCTGAACTAGATAAAGTATACTTGGGAAATATACTTCAACTTAAGTTTATACTTAAGTTTACTTAAAAAAAAAATAACTTCAAGTATAATAATCAGATACGAGTAGTTTCATACCAACTACGAATAACATATTTCACGATAGACTATAAAACACACTCTACCCGCTACAACAGATACGCACACATATGTGCAGAACACGACAGCACGTCTGCCAAAAAAGAGCTGGAGGCGAACGAGGAGCTGCTTTTCGGTAACATGATTGAAGCTGCATCTGCTACACGTCCAAACGTTCACTCATTTCATTTCATCTCTCAGTAATTCCTCATTCTCACGCCCCATTGTGAGTTCTAATTGCTCTCCAGGGGCCACAAGTTGTAAAGTTCTCAAAGCAGGAGAACCGTGGGTTGTTTTTCATCTTTTTCTTGTTTTCATCATCTGCCTTTCACATTTGTAGTTTAATGTCACTTTTTTTGTAATTTTTCATTCTTTTTTTCTCTTTTCCCTTTGGTTTATTGTTCTAAGCACATAAAAGGTTGGTCTCGATGGCCTTCCACGTAGAAATACAAATATAAATGAAAAAAAGAGTCATGTTGAATTTCATCTTGTACATAATTGATTACGCTGAGATGCAGCATCTTCCGCTTTACTTACTTTTAATGAAAGTCTGAAACTGAAGTAAAGGTACTGAACATTCAGTGTAAATTTTGAGTTAGGATGTTAAATCCAGTCTGAATTTGAAGTTGTTATATGCATTTCCCAGTACGACTGAACTGTTAATATCAAGCTGGAGTTGATACTGAACCCAGTATGAATTTAACATTATGAAATCATTATGAAACTGGGGTTTCAATACTAAACCTACAATATCAGAAATTCTGGTATCAAGATTCTGGATGAAAACTAAACTAGCTATAGAAGTTTGTTGTTGACACTGAATTTTTAGTAGAATCTGGATTTCACTGTCCAAAAACAACAAGTATCTTAAGATTTTTCTGTCTGAAAGAGAGTGAAGGTACTCTGTAAACAAGAAATTGTTGAGATAACTTAAAATATTAAAGCAGCATAATGCACTAAGATTTTTTAGTTCTCAACAACTGCACTGGTAGTCATTCTTACAAAGATTTGTTTATTTAGCCAACTTAAATTAGTTTGTTAAAACAAGTCTGATTATTTTATTCATGCTATAAATAACTTTAAGATGACTACAAAATTCCTGTTCAGAAAATAACTGAGTTCACAGGCCAAAAAATTCTATTTGCAGAACAAGAAATGCTTAGTAGAAAGAACTCAACATGATGCATTAGTATATTTACGCTGCCCTTCTATCACTTCTATCGTTTAGCTAACTTAACTTACTCTCTGGCAGCTTACTCTCTACTTGCCAAAGCCAATCCTAAATGACCACATCATTTACATACTGAAGTACATATGCATTAGTAAGACATTAAGCACATGGTAGACAAACTTGCATTAATTTATTTCTACCAGTAACTGACATAGAACCAACATACATATCCTGAATATCACTCCACATTACACATTCAGTATGTAAATGTAATAAAATCCTTAATGAATACTCTCAAATTTCACTAATCCAAAATAAAAGACCTTCAGATGCTAAATTCTCAAAACAAATTCTAGTGGAGAAGGGCAGGTAGTGAATACACTACCACTCAAAAGTTTGGGATCACAGTGAAATGTTCTTGTTTTCAATGGAGTATCTTCCTTCCTTAACACAACAATGGACTGACGGGTCTCTAAAGAAAGTTGTTTCTTTCTGGTCATTGTGAGTCGGTCAGCAAGCCATCAACTGCTGATCTTCAGATACTAAACTAACCTAGAATATTGTTCTCCCTTTTATACTCACTTATTAGTAGAATGTTTTTCAGCTGTGCATCACTATTGAGCAAGAGTGTCCTAACAACCAATTAGTCCAATAACATCCTTAATTTGGATTGGTGGTTGTACCAGGAGATTTAGACAGAGGACTGAGAATTGCTGATAATAGGACTATATGTAAAATAAGCCTCTATACAAAAATAGACTAACAGAAGTTAACAGTAGAATATGGTTTGCTTTCTCTCATACTATCCACTGCAGTCATTCCTTCAGCATATTTAGATGAATAGCTTTGCAAACACGCATAGCACAAGCTTAAACCCCAAAAGTTTAATAATGGTCTAAAACATCACATGAAGTGTGAGTAAATGTACAACAAATTGCTGTTTTGGCCTTAAAGCAAAATCAGGAAACTGGCCATAGGAAGTAAGTGTGGTCAGATAATTTGAAAGAAACAGTATTTCCTCTGAGCGCATTTGAGAGAACAATACTCCACCTCCACATCAAATCACAATCAAATATGAACTGCAGAAATGATAAATGCAGAAATTAACGATTAGAAGGTCACTAGAAAATGGATTGATTGCTATTAACATTGTCAAAACCCATGTTCATTGGCTAGCAGGTAAAAGTTGT
The DNA here is from genome assembly GCA_021613375.1 of Megaleporinus macrocephalus. NCBI lineage: Eukaryota > Metazoa > Chordata > Actinopteri > Characiformes > Anostomidae > Megaleporinus > Megaleporinus macrocephalus. The sequence goes on along the minus strand of CM038722.1, from coordinate 40,483,566 downwards.
TTTGGAGAAAGCACATGCCATGTGGTTCCTGATTTAAGTTCCACGAACCAATCCTATAGAGATGACAGTGTTAAGCAAATAACGACCACCTTCAACATAAGAGCCATGTTCCACACCTTAAAAACTAGCTAGAACAACTACATGTATTTCAACACAATGAACAACAGAGTGGGCTAACATCTGAAGAACTGTAAATCAGGGTCTTATTCGCAGATCCTTCGCTGATTCAGGGTTACAACAAACAGCTGCGTGCATTTAGTGGGTTTGAGAATCAGAAATGCTGGCTCTGACTATTTACTCTAGACCATGGTTACCTGGCTTACAGTTAAAGTTTGTTCTGAAGAGAGCGCACGCGTTGTGTGCATCCAGATCCAAGCTCCATGAAGACATTCTGAACGGCATCAAATGTGTACTTAATCTCTTTTGGATAAGAAAGGTTGAGAGCGTTGTTACAACCTAAAATAGCTCTTTTAAAAAGTAGGTTGACACATAAAGGAACATAAGAGAAGTAAATAGGGCCAGGCCAGAATTAAAGTTCTATAAACTACAGCATTTTTATTATCGTCTTACAAAAAAAAAAACATCCACCCAAACAAACAGACCTAGATCGCTATCGAGGCCTAAGAGGAGCCAACAGAGACAGTGCCAAAGAAAAGAAAGAAACAAAACTTTAACCTAACCTATGTTTACTATATACAGAAAACAAAGAAAACAAAACCTACCTATGCTAAGAAACATAAATACACCAAGGGCACCCGCCTTCTTACCTAGTGTATCTATACAACGATCACTACGTGATAAAATGTATAAGGCACCTCAGTCTTACCTGTTGGACTCCTCTGGGAGGGATAGGGTGGGATGTTTACACACAGTGGTTGAGATAGATAGAACAGGGTTGACAAACAAACTATTTCACACATGGGAACACATGTCACAAAATGGTGGTAGTAGCAGAAGGGGAGCCACACCACCTGCCTCACTTCCTGTGGGTGATCTGGCTGCCATCTTGGTGGTGACTGCAGTTGATATAGTCCATGGCCCCTCCCCCAAAGGTCACATGGACTATCAATGTGCGGAAATATTCACATACAACGAGAGCACACCTAGCATGCTAACCATGTTCTGTATGTTTGCTGAGGAGCTTGCAACAGAGACTTCATCCTCCAAAATCACAAGTACTCCAACAGATACCCCTTTGGTCTACCCATCTTCAGGCTCCGTACCCTAACAGAGAATAGACACAAGCATACATTAAATCAACTCCTCCAGCACAGCTCTTTTTCGGTGGGCAACAATATCAGACACACAAAAAGACACATAAATGAAAGCATATAAAAATATGGTTTAACAAAATGTGACAACTGTTTCAAAAACATGGAAATAATTGAAAAAAATCTTAACTTGCCTTTTCATCAAGGATTCTTAATAGGTCTTCCATGTCGAGCCCAAAAGCTCCCTTTCTGTCACAGTACAGTTTCAGTAGTTTTGTAGTGTACTTGTCAATGGCTGCTCTGAAAGTTTCTAACAGGTCTTTGTTGGTAACACGGAAAAATTCTTCACTAATCTGTTGAGCACAAACAATGCAATTTTCAAGATGATTTAAATATCTTTCATTCGACTCAGTACTTAAATCTTCATTGGCATATATAACAGACATCACCTGTTTCTCCAAAAACAGCCCAGGCCATCTCCCCTGGATCTGTACCACCATCGATTGATTCTCAATCACCTCTCCTCTCTGTAGGGAAAACGTCAGCTGCATCTTCTCTCTTATAACTGCCATGTCTTTACTTGCCTTTCTTGTTTCTTCTACCAAGAGAAGTCTTTGTTCTTCAAGTGAATCGACATTGTGGTTGCTTGGGTGTTCTGGGACATGAGCAATTTCAAAATCGGGGTCCTCAAACTGCAGAGAAAATTCACCTTGAAGCTGCAGCTTTTCTCTGAGGGCATCAATGAGACGAGCCACTGATTCAGGCACTTGGGAAAGCTGGACACGTCTGGCTTCGGAAGAGATGACTACACGTAGTAAGTAACACCTGGCAATAAAGATGGGCAGTTTCTGATTTGCAAAATTTAAAGTGTAAAAATATGTTTTTGTATTTACATGTTACAAATGATTGGGTAAATACGAAAATAAAGGTAAAATACATACCATATTTAGACTTTTCAGTGTAGCAGGTATGTCCTCAAGATCACCAAGAGCACCTATTCTCCAAAAGGGGCTGTCTGTAGGCTGTAGGCTGTCAACAGATGAGAATCATTCAGATCATCAGGATTAAGGACCAACACTTCTGCATAGTCAATTTCAACAATGTCATATGACCTGTAATGCTCCATGTACCAGGAGGAAAGTCTTTTTGTTATGAATGGCACTTTCTCAGCACAGACCATAACACTCATTATCTTGAAGAACTCTGGCTGTCCATTACTGTTTCCAGCAGAAACCATCATGCCCTCAGCATGTGTACCATGCAGATGAACAACTTTGGAAAGAGACACAGCATCAAGATTTGGGAACTCTAGCTGTAGAGCAAGCTTCAATGTTGATTCTAAGGAAGATATCCTAACCACCTTTACTTTTTCAACAATTCTGACTTGAAACGGGTATGACTGTCTAAATGATAGGCAATCATTTGCTGATGCTTTATACCAAGTGTGAGAAGCACATTTTTCATGTTATGAGTTTCATGCACCACCTTCTTGAGGAAGCTATGCTTGGATTCAAACCTAAAAGTCCAACAATTCACTAACAGCCCAAAACAACGAATAAAGGTGTGGGTAATGTTCAATTCTACTGTGCTTTAGCTTTAATTCAAAGTCAGGAAATGTAGATGTAAGATATAAGCGGTGGTCAGATAATTTGAAAGACAAGAAACACAGTACTTCCTGACACAACAATCTCAACAATTTCCTTCAAGTCCATTAATATCTCCCACAATGCCTCTTTTTCTGGGATACAACCACCAATCAACAGGGGAAGCAGTCGCAACAAAGCCCAATTTTCATGGGCGTTTCCACCAATCGATCCTTTTGCAAGACTTGCTTTAGGAATTGTCTTTGGTTTGCTGGTCTTGCCTGAGTGCTGGTAAGGAAATGTATTGATGCTGTGATTAAGTCTATCAAGTGTAGTGAAGGTAAGTGCTTCTTTAATACACACTTTCCTTTTACCCCATTAATACTTTTCAAAGTATCACTCTGCTTAACCTCCTCTACAAAAGTATTATGCTGCCTAACATTCCTCAAACGGAAGCCTCTTACAGTCGCTATTTGTTTGTGACTAACCAAACAGAATCTACAGAACTTGTCTACATTAAAGTTTTCTTAAACACCAGCCAGGCCATGTGTTCCAAGATTATCTGCACATACACAAAAAACAGTTGCCTTCACTTGACGGCCTAAGGGCTCCACAGTCACCCCCTCTTGCTCAAGAGATTTAATGTCCTTTACCAAGGGTTGCAGAAATGTCTCATACCCAAATTTCTTTACATTAACACTTTTTCCTGAAACTGCTAACTGAATTGATGTTCGACCAGATTAGAATTTTAAGTATTCCACATTTCTTTGTTTCAGTAACTCAAAATCTCATAAAATCTCACAGTGTACTGAACTTTCAGTATGAGTTGTAAACTAGGATGCTAAACCCAGTCTGAATTACATATTTCCCAGTATGACTGAACTGTTGATAGAAAGCTAGAGTTACGATATTGAACCCAGTGTGACCTAACTTTCATTATTAAACAAATGCATCAAATTTTATATATAAATATAAATGTATCAAATATTTATCAAATATTCCGTATAAATCTACAGGCAACACGTAATAGTATAATGTAAAAATATGATGTAATACTTTAGGGTAATATAATGAATTTAAGGTTATTTTATTTCTCAATTTGAATCTGGATTTTATATATTAAAGTTTAAGTATGAATTTGAAGATAGATATAAGATAAATATATAAAATAGTATAAAATAGTGTTAAGATTTTGAATGCAGTGTAAATTGGGCCTCATGACACTGAACTTTCGGTATGAATCTGGAGTTACAAAACTGAAATCGTAGTATAATTGTGAATCTGGATTTGAATAAACTTACAAAACTGAACTCTTAGTATAATTGTAAATCTGGACTTGAATTTGGAATTTACATATTAAAGTTTAAGTATGAATTTGAAGTATAAAATGGTATTAGGTGGCACCTGCTATTTAGTGAAAATTGAGAGTTAAAATTTTGAATCCAGTATGAATTTTACCTAATGACACTGACCTTTCGGTAGGAATCTGAAATTACGGAACTGAACTCAATATATATTTGATGAATCTGGAGCTAAAATGTCATTCAAAAGTTTGAGGTCACCAAACTATGCATTCATATAAACCCACTATTTTTAAAGGACCATGTTATTCTTCGTTAGTCTAAGTTTCAAACCAGCAAAAATGAAGAGGTTTTGGATAATAAACTGAGCTGGTAAACTGTGATTTCATGATAATTGGAAAACCAATGGCGTCCACAGTCCTTTATTTCTGAGAAAAAAAAGAAACAACAATATTCATAGTTTTTAATAGGGAAATTCAAATAAACCAATTTAGTCTACTGTTTAAAACACTTCCATAAAACTTTCTAACATGCATTCAATTTATATTCTTCCAAAAATACTGTAAACTTTGAATAAAGTATTGCTGTAAAGTTTTGGTGTCTAGTTTATAGTGTCTATACTGTATGAGTTATTATTGAATAACAACTATTATTATGACGAATGACCCCAAACTTTTAAGTGGTCATGTACCTCCAGTATGGATTCGATACTGAACCCTTTTTGTCAGTGTTGGCCAATTATGACTATGAATTGTGCTACTGTACATGTGAGACGTGCTTAATGGAAAGCTAACAGGACTAATTCTATTCTAAACCTGTAAACCTTCTTACACACACACTCACACACACACGCACACACACTCACAAACACCTAGAACAAAAAAAGAGTGAAGGCATTTATGGAAATGAAATAATGGGGTGAACGTTTAATGAAGAAATCAATAATTCCGTCTGTGCTGTCAGTAAATAATGCAGGCTGGCATTTGAGTGGGACGGATTTCTAGAGGAGGGAAATGGAGAAGAGGAATTTGAATGAATAAAGGATGTGTGTGTGTGTGTGTGTGTGTGTGTGTGTGTGTGTGTGCGATGCCGGATCATTTATCATATTACGTCAAGTTCTGTCTGTGGGTGATGCGTTTGTGTCTAACGGGGAATCTGATTATCTAAAGGTGCCTGTTCTGTTTTTAATAACAGATTGACGTAGGAAGAGAAAAAGAGAGGGAGAGAGGGGGGCGGGGAGGAAATATAATGATGCCAGTTCTCTGTTAGACATTCCATCGTTGCAAATGTGTGCCTGTGTGTGTATTTCAGAATTTAAAACACATAAAAACAGATTAGGACAGCAACAAACAGCCGCTCCTGACACACAAACCCCAGCTGTGGAGAATCAAAGCCTCTGTGGGGGATTTAGTATACGTATGATGTCATGTTGCTGCATTGCTATTGCATGAACTGCAGATGTAAGTGATTTTCCAGATGGGGGCGCTATCACACTCTCTCAAAATGTCTATAGTTTACAGTCCCTCAAAACCAGTTAAACCTGGAAACCATGAGGAGCTTTCACAGAGTACCAAAAGTTGCTGTCCACAAAAAAATGCAAGAAACTTACCAGAAAACAGCAGCAAAATTGGTAGAATTCTCATCTATGATACTGTTAATGTTTGAAAAGTGAGGGTGATTATTTTAGAGTGATGGTGTTTGTTGGAATGTGATAGTGTTGGTTGGAAAGTGATGGCGTTGTTTGGAGAGAGATGGTATTTGTTTGGAGAGTGATGGTGATTGTTGGAGAGTGATGGTGTTTGTTGGAGAGTGATGGTGTTTGTTGGAAAGCAATGGTGGTTGTTGTAAAGTGATGGCGTTGTTTGGAGAGAGATGGTATTTGTTTGGAGAGTGATGGTGTTTGTTGGAGAGTGATGGTGTTTGTTGGAGAGTGATGGTGTTTGTTGGAGAGTGATGGTGTTTGTTGGAAAGCAATGGTGGTTGTTGTAAAGTGATGGCGTTGTTTGGAGAGAGATGGCGTTGTTTGGAGAGTTATGTTGTTTGTTGGAGAGTGATGGTGTTTGTCGGAAAGCAATGTTGGTTGTTGTAAAGTGATGGCGTTGTTTGGAGAGTGATGGCGTTTGGAGAGTGATGGTGTTTGTTGGAGAGTGATGGTGTTTGTTGGAGAGTGATGGTGTTTGTCGGAAAGCGATGGTGTTTGTTGGAAAGTGATGTTGGTTGTTGTAAAGTGATGCCGTTGTTTGGAGAGTGATGCCGTTGTTTGGAGAGTGATGCCATTGTTTGGAGAGTGCTGGTGTTTGTTGGAGAGTGATGGTGTTTGTTGGAGAGTGATGGTGGTTGTTGGAAAGTGATAGTGTTTGTTGGAAAGTGATAGTGTTTGTTGGAGAGTGATGGTGTTTGTTGGAGAGTGATAGTGTTTGTTTGAGAGTGATGGTGTTTGTTGGAGAGTGATGGTGGTTGTTGGAAAGTGATAGTGTTTGTTGAAAGTGATAGTGTTTGTTGGAGGGATGGTGGTTGTTGGAAAGTGATAGTGTTTGTTGGAAAGTGATAGTGTTTGTTGGAGAGTGATAGTGTTTGTTGGAAAGTGATAGTGTTGTTTGGAGTGATAGTGTTTGTTTGAGAGTGATGTGTTTGTTGGAAAGTGATAGTGTTTGTTGGAAAGTGATAGTGTTGGAGAGTGATGGTGTTGTTTGGAGTGATAGTGTTTGTTGGAGAGTGATGGTGTTTGTTGGAGAGTGATAGTGTTTGTTGGAAAGTGATGGTGTTTGTTGGAAAGTGATAGTGTTTGTTGGAAAGTGATAGTGTTTGTTTGAGAGTGATGGTGTTTGTTGGAGAGTGATGGTGTTTGTTGGAGAGTGATAGTGTTTGTTGGAGAGTGATGGTGTTTGTTGGAAAGTGATAGTGTTTGTTGGAAAGTGATAGTGTTGGAGAGTGATGGTGTTTGTTGGAGAGTGATGGTGTTTGTTGGAAAGTGATAGTGTTTGTTGGAAAGTGATAGTGTTTGTTGGAAAGTGATAGTGTTTGTTTGAGAGTGATAGTGTTTGTTTGAGAGTGATGGTGTTTGTTGGAAAGTGATAGTGTTGTTGGAAGTGATAGTGTTTGTTGAGAGTGATGGTGTTTGTTGGAGAGTGATGGTGTTTGTTGAGAGTGATGGTGTTTGTTGGAGGTGATGGTGTTTGTTGGAAAGTGATAGTGTTTGTTGGAAAGTGATGGTGTTTGTTGTAGAGTGATGGTGTTTGTCGGAAAGCTGGATGTAGCATAAACACTGAAACACGTGTGTCTCCAGTTTTGTCAGTTTTTATTTTTCTATTATTTTCTATTATTTTTCTATTACATTATTTCTATGCTGCCGTTTACATAGTGTAAAAAGTCATGATGAATAGACCAATGATATCAGAACAGACGTAGCACAACTGCACACACAGCCCTGGTGTAGAATCACATATTTGTATGTATTTATGTAAGTGACTGCTGGGTAACAACGAAAATGGGTGTAGCTTAAATGTGTTGTAGATAAAACGCTTATCCTCCGTCTGTCTGTCTGTCGGATAGTTTGGCCAGTGTTGGACACACACTGTTTTCCTTTAACTGATCCAACTCCCTGCTGCTCTTCCTCTTCCTCTCTCTCTTTCCCCCTCTCTCTTCGTCTCTCTCTCCTATCACATGATAGATTAAATAACTGATCAGAACTCCAGTCCTAAACAACATATTGTACACAGTTTCATGAGTTGGGCAGTGTGTGTTGTGTGTGTGTTTAAAGAGTGATGGGGATTATTTTGGAGTGATGGTGTTTGGTGGAAACTCATGATTTTTTATTGCAGAGTGATGGTTTTTGGTGGATGCTTATGGTGTTTATTGGAAAGCTATGATGTTTTAAATTGAAGAGTGATGGTGTTTGGTGAAGAGTCATGATTTTTCTTTGGACAGTGATAGTTTTGGTGGATGCTCATGTGTTGGAAAGCAATAATGTTTTAAACTGAAGGGTGGTAGTGTTGGTTGGATCTCTACCCCCAGGAGCATTCGCCCCACTAAGCATCCATCTCAGAGTGATGGTGTTTAGTGGAAAGTGGTGGTGTTTGGTAAAGAATGTTAGGTCAGCGTGTTCTGCCCATGCTGATTCTTTTCTGAAATCATTCCAGAAACTGCAGCATATGTCTATTCAGGAACGATGTAGGATCTTGGCGCTGTTGCTTTTAAGAGGGTGGATGTGGCCAGTACTGCGTTTGGCTGGGAGGAATTTACTCTATCCACTCCATAAAGTCATAAACACCTCAACACGCACACAGCTGCGGGAAATATTGACAAAATGACTGATGCTTATATAGTAGAGATAATTATCCCCCTCTCTTCCTCTTTCTCTCTTTCTTTTTATCTACAGCTCTTAACCAACGTGTGTTGAGTTAATTAGGTTGTAAGTTTCATCTCCTCTCCTCTCCCGTCTCTCTGTTAAGCCTTTATACATATTGTATTGATCTCTCTCACCTCCTCTTCTCCTTACACAGATCATGATTACTGCCCTCGAACTCTGGTTCCTCTAACAAGATCTGCTTGGATCAATGGGGAGTGTTTAAGTCTGGATGTAATTCAGAAAAATGCTTTAGTGAGGGCTGCTGTGCATCTCTACTTTATCTGTAATGCTATGTTTGGGTGTTACGCATTACTGAAATTAGCCTGCACACATTAACTGGCTGAACAACATGCCTGAAGCGTGTGCTGCAATTACATTATCACATATACACATATGAAGTCCAACACTATTATTCATTTAATTTACTTTCCACTTAGCAACTAAGTACAAACTATTCCTTTTTGGGAGATATTTCTGAGAAGTTTAGGGATAAAATGTTTACTTGTATAAAAAGTAAGAAGAAAGAAGAATATATTATCATATATCATCAATATTTTATCAATATTTCCTGTTAGACTTAATATTATATAAAGGCTCCAAAAGAGTTTGGAAAAAATTCTGGTTTCATTGACTTTATTAAAAGGAAAGACAGTTTTTGTTTTGCTCCTGTAAAGTTGCCATTATGGAGATACTTACTTTCCTTTGGGCAGCAAGTATATACTGTGTATATTTATATATATATATATTAATTAAATTGCATATAATTGGCATGCACTCTGCAGAGTATTCTTTATATTAAACACTTGTATCAATTTCTTTTTAGCCTCTTGTAATTATGTAATTGGATATTTTATAGTTATTACAACAGATTTTTTTTATCATGTAACTATTCTTGTAATTACACTGGCACAGTATATTATGTTTTCAGACATTGTGTCCAGCCATATTAAGAAGTGTGTAATAACATGCTTTAAGACATTAAGTTATTACACTAATAATTCCAGTTTTCCTAACATTTACTTTTATTGTAAATGCTCAAATTTACTGGTGACATCGTGACCGGTTTTGGTTTTAAAACCATTATGTAGTGTGACGGTACTTACACACCAACACCAGATGACCACTTCTCTAAAAACAAGTTCTAGCATAGAGAATAGCATCACTGTCCAAGGAAAAATGTGTTACATGTGTTGTTCTTGTGTAACTACACTGTTATTAGATTTTTTATATAAAGTGGGACCTCCAAGCTTCTATACCAATTCAGGGGTTCATCCTGGGGTTAAGACTTGTGGCAGTTCTTTAAGTTTCAAAAGAGATTAATCACACTCATACATCTCCTTTACACAAGATCCAGTAAAAAGATTTTAGATGTCTAAAATTGGGTCTTCTGTGAAGAAGTCCGATCACTTCATGTTTGCCGCCTTCATTTTTGATGATGGTGTGACATTCTGCAGAAATCACACAGTTTCTCCTCGTTCTGAACAGCAGAAAGTGATTTGATCGCTCAAAAGTCTTTTTTAAGGTGTCTCAGGAGGTTTTAGTCCTATGGACGTGTAGGAAGTGTGTAGGCATGTGACTGCTGTAGTTTCTGGCCAACAGAGGCAAGTTTTATTACAGTCACACACTTAGAATAGTAGTGATGAAAATATGAACCCACACGAGCAAATATGTGTTTTGCAGAATCTTAATGATCATTGCACTTGAAAGGCTTATCTATCTATATATATATATACCATTATCTTCCACTTCATCCCGCCAGTATGGGTCACGGAGGGCAATCCCAGCATCATTGGGCAAAAATGGGGTACACCATGGAAAGGTTGCCAGTTCCAGGACCAATAGAAATGCCCGAAACTAGCTTTGAAGAAACTTACAAGACTTACATTTAAAGACTTACATTAAAAAAATAGGAAGGTTTTTGGCCTCTTCTAAAGTTGACGCTTTATCCCGCCAGTCGGGGTCACAGGGGGGCTGGAGCCAATTCCAGCGCCATCAACCGAAGACAAGGTACACCATGGACAAGTCTCCAGTCCATCGCATGGTCTATATATATATATATTTTTAAATGTGTTATTTTTAAAAGATGTGCCAATGTAATATATTCTATATAATATCCTATTATATAAATATATATATAAACCAGTTCAATTGCATGACATCTGTGTTTTATTACTGTTTATAATGTATATGTCGTTCTTTGCGTTTGCCACAACTAAGCGCTCCATTTAGTAAACAGAATTTTTGTGGGGTGTTTACATTCCCGGCACAGGTCATGCGTACGGGTCAGATAAAAGTCAGCACTTTTATTTCAACATCTATGAGCTGTAGGGTCACCGTCCATTTAGCTTCCATATGGTTAACATCTGCCTTCATTAGTACACAAGTGCCAGCTTCTCTAGGCGGAGCGTGGAGGCTCGTTTCATTCCCCATTTTCATCAACGTCCAGTCTAAAAATGAAGGCATGTCTGATAAGTGGACATTACACTGATGGTTTAATGTATGCAATTACCTCCCAGTGTAGTCATTCAGTCAAGACTACTGGTCTCTGACGCTGGCTTCTGCTGTGTGGAGCTGGAGCTAAGAGACCACGGATGGCGCCACACCTGGTGGGACAAATTAATTGCTTGTGAAATACAAAGACGTGGCTAAAATGGAACAGTGCTGGACTGACTCCTGAATGACTTCTGTTCTAATAAACCTGTGGGGCCATTGGGTTCTAATAGGATAGGTACCTTGGCTAGTTCACATGTTTGAAGAACATTTAATTCTAACTTAGTAGGAAGAAGCAGAACATAAGAAATAACTAACATTTGGGTTTGACTGTCCGTATGTTCATGCCAGTCCTCTTGATCAAGCCAGACCTTCGTGTTCGGGTTCTAGCCTCTACTGCGCTGGCTCTCATTGTTTGAGTAGATCTGAGAACAAAAATACTATTCAGTAATCATTCTAGTGCCTTCCCTGATGTCCAGATGAATGTCCAAACATTGCCCAGAGTGTCTTATTCCCACAGTGCATCCTGGCACCATCATGGGGTAAACACAAAACGTCTTGGTTGTCCAGGTGATGTCCAGAGAATAAGACTCAATGTACCAGGCAACCTTTTCCTGACTAAATCTGATGTTTTGCAGGCACTTTCGCTGCTGGACAGCGGTCAGCATTGGCACTCAGATTGGTCTTTGGTGTCATGTACCATGTTGTGAGACATTCCTGCTGTGAACATCATTAAAATGGCCTGTGAAATAGTTAATGCCACCGTAGCCCTTGAGTGGGTTCAGATTAGGTGGAATAACCTTTGTTGCCCTTGCACAACAATAAGACTTGTATGCCCAGCACCCTGTCCCTGGTTAATCATTGGTCACTCCTTGGTCCGCTGTTGGTAGGTACTCACCACTGTTGACCGGGACACCAAACAAGCTTTGCCGTTTTGGGGATACTCTGATCTAATTTTCCCACCATAACTACTTCAAGATTCCTCCGACCTGTCCATTTCACATCCATTACAATGGCTATGAGAACCAGCTGTTGCTTACTGTCAAATACAGTGGACTACAGTAGACCATGCAGAGTTTAGTTCCAACCTACCCCACAACCTTTCTGAACTTTTGATCCAGACTTGTTAGCTAGAGGAGGTTTGGCACACTGTAGTTAGAACTAGACTCTCCAGAAAGACCATTGGCAAAGCCGGGGGGTACGTAGATGAGCCACATGTGTTCGCACACAGCAGAATTTGACCATCAGTGCAGTGAAACACCCACATATACACACTAGGGGGCGGTAAGCACGCGTACCCGGAGCGGTGGGCAGCCCTTATCCACGGCACCGGGGAGCAGTTGGGGTTGGGTGCCTTGCTCAAGGGCACTACAGTCATGACTTGCCGGTCCCTGGGATCGAACCGGCGACCTTCCTGTCATAAGACCGGATCCCTAACCTTCAGGCCACGACTGCCCCACGACACCATGTACAGGTCACCACTCCATCACATGGCCAACACATACTCACAAGTTAGTCACAGTTTAGAGTGAGGATCCTAACATTTATGTGTTTGGACTGTGGGAGGAAACCGGAGTACCCTGAGGAACCCACTCAATCACGAGAGAACATACACACTCCACACAGAACCACCCGGACCGGGAATCCAACCCAGATCATCTTACTGTGAGGAGACAGAGCTGACCACTACACCACCATACTGACCACTACACCACCATACTAACCACTACACCACCATACTAACCACTACACCACCGTACTAACCACTACACCACCATACTGATCACTACACCACCGTACTAACCACTACACCACCGTACTAACCACTACACCACCGTACTAACCACTACACCACCGTACTAACCACTACACCACCATACTGACCACTACACCACCATACTAACCACTACACCACCGTACTAACCACTACACCACCATACTGACCACTACACCACCATACTAACCACTACACCACCGTACTAACCACTACACCACCGTACAACACTACACCACCGTACTAACCACTACACCACCGTACTGACCACTACACCACCGTACTAACCACACACCACTATAACCACTACACCACCATACTAACCACTACACCACTGTACTACACCAGCACCACCATACTAACCACTACACCACTGTACTACACCACCACCACCGTACTAACCACTACACCACCGTACTAACCACTACACCACAGTGCTGACCACTACACCACAGTGCTGACCACTACACCACCGTACTAACCACTACACCACCGTACTAACCACTACACCACAGTGCTGACCACTACACCACCGTACTAACCACTACACCACAGTGCTGACGACTACACCACCATACTAACCACTACACCACCATATTGACCACTACACCACCATACTGACCACTACACCACCGTACTAACCACTACACCACCGTACTAACCACTACACCACCATACTGACCACTACACCACCTTACAAACCACTACACCACCGTACTAACCACTACACCACCGTACTAAACACTGCACCACCGTACTAACCACTACACCACTGTACTAACCACTACACCACCATACTGATCACTACCCACCGTACTAACCACTACACCACCGTACTAACCACTACACCACCGTACTAACCACTACACACCATACTGACCACTACACCACCATACTAACCACTACACCACCGTACTAACCACTACACCACCGTACTAACCACTACACCACCGTACTAACCACTACACCACCATACTAACCACTACACCACCGTACTAACCACTACACCACCATACTGACCACTACACCACCATACTAACCACTACACCACCGTACTAACCACTACACCACCGTACTAACCACTACACCACCGTAACCACTACACCACCGTACTGACCACTACACCACCGTACTAACCACTACACCACCGTACTAACCACTACACCACCATACTAACCACTACACCACTGTACTACACCAGCACCACCATACTAACACTACACCACTGTACTACACCACCACCACCGTACTAACCACTGCACCACCGTACTAACCACTACACCACCATACTGATCACTACACCACCGTACTAACCACTACACCACCGTACTAACCACTACACCACCGTACTAACCACTACACCACCATACTGACCACTACACCACCATACTAACCACTACACCACCGTACTAACCACTACACCACCGTACTAACCACTACACACCGTACTAAACACTGCACCACCGTACTAACCACTACACCACCGTACTAACCACTACACCACCGTACTGACCACTACACCACCGTACTAACCACTACACCACCGTACTAACCACTACACCACCATACTAACCACTACACCACTGTACTACACCAGCACCACCATACTAACCACTACACCACCGTACTAACCACTACACCACCGTACTAACCACTACACCACCGTACTAACCACTACACCACAGTGCTGACCACTACACCACAGTGCTGACCACTACACCACCGTACTAACCACTACACCACCGTACTAACCACTACACCACAGTGCTGACCACTACACCACAGTGCTGACCACTACACCACCGTACTAACCACTACACCACAGTGCTGACGACTACCACCATACTAACCACTACACCACCATACTCACCACTGCACCACAGTGCTGACCACTACACCACAGTGCTGACCATACACCACCATATATTTAGACCTTTACATGAAAGATTGGTACAAGATGATGAATAAGAACAGTATTTTGTGTAAGTGTAGGACTTATGGCAGTCTTGGCTGATCGGCTATATCTGAGGTGAACAGGGAAAAACCATGTACACTAGATTTTCACCGAACTATTCCAGGATGAGCAGCTTCCTAGAATAGTTTGGTGTTTCCGTTCTTTTCTATCATCGCACTGATTTGTCCTGTCTGAGTGGTCATTACTGGGCTTTTAACACACCTGGCAGCTCGGCTGTTTAAGTAATAACCACTGTTTCCTTTAATTTCCACAGGACGCGCTGGAGGAGTGGACCAATATCAGCCCCGGCTCTATACTGAGCAGCATGTAGTTCAGTTCTCATTAAACAGAGCCAAAATAGGACGGCCGAAGGTTATGCACCGCTGCAGGAGTTGAACTAAAGTGTGTTTTTAATGTGGAACATCATATAAAGATATAAATGAAGATGGATATGTGGGGAAGCATTAAAGGTACTGGACGATGAAGAGAAATGACCATTACGTGAGCACTATGAACGCTTTAGAGCGTAGAGTTGTTATTGTCACAGCGCTACACTGTTCAGAGGAACAAACCCATTTCCAAAAGTTGGGATGCTCTGCAAAATATGAGTAAAAACTAAATACAATGATGTACAAATCATTTAAACTCCATATTTAATAGAGAGTAGTACAAATAAAAAATCCGCTAGCATGAATGCTAATCGCTTGAGTATAAAACTGCTAAATGGTGAAGGACTCGTTACAGAGTTGATAAAAATACTGTTTTGTGTGATTATATGACCAGAAACACTTTAAAACTCCAGAGAATCAAAATAACTCACATTTTAAAACCACTTCACTGCTCGTAGATTAGCCTGCGGTGCATCATGGGATTGTCTTAGCGGCTGAGGAAGCGTTCAATACTTTCTTAAAATCAGGTCTAAATAAGGTTCCTCAGTAGACAGCATGTTTAAGGTATGTAAGAATTGGGACAGTCTACATGTCAGGAGTGCATACTAAGGAACCTTATTTAGACATGATTTTAAGGAAGCATCAAACACTTCCTCAGCCGCTGAGGCAATCCCATGATGCAATGCAGGCAGAATTTTTTTCCCAACATGGCGGACAAAAGAGAGGAGCTACTAGCAGAGAAATTATCTTAAAATGTGAGTTATTTTGATTCTCTAGAGTTTTAATGTGTTTCTGGTCATATAATCACACAAAACAGTATCTTATTATCAACTCTGTAATGAGTCCTTCACCAATATATAATCATTTTGAATTTGATGCCAATTAAAACTCGTGGTACTGGTTGATG